>JAJHUR010109857.1:845-12119 GCA_027495735.1 Lutjanus campechanus | reverse complement strand
ACGTTAATGTTAATCCAATCAACGCAACACGGCAGCACTATAATGTAATATCAATCGATAATACTAATATTTAAAATGAAATACTGGCAGAAAATGTGTTTTCATCCAGTCGAATTTCCCCCTTATTGACCTTTGGTGGGAAGCAACAACTCCAACGGGATGCTGCAACCTCATTGGAGCCGAAGCAGCCGATTAACCCGCCCCCGAGTTTTCTGATTGGTTGATAATTGTGGCACATTCGTAACGCTCGTGTACAACTCGAGCGAGCGCTGAGGGGAAGTTGAGCGCACAGTGAGGGCAGGTCGAGAGGGAAAGAGAGAGACATCTTGAGCGAGTATGGTGCGGACCGCTCGCGCACCAAGAAGGAGTTTGTGAGAGAGCACGCTTGTAATTTGTGCTCAAAAGTTGATTTGTGTGCTTGCAAAAAGTATTTTTCTGTGCTCACAACACATTTTTCTGTGCTCACAAAATATTTTTCTGTGCTCAAAATACTTTTCTGTACGCAAAATATTTTTCTGTGCTCACAAAATATTTTTCTGTGCTCAAAATCTACAATTGCTCACACAGGATTGTGGCACAAATATAACTCCATACCAAGATAACACATTCGGTTCACAAAAGGCTCAAACACTCACAAAACAAAGATATGCAACAAAAGATACTTAATTTTTCTTTCCTAATAACATGCAAACATAACATGCATCACCACATCAGCATAAATAAATCAAAATGTATTATTTCTGTACTCCCAAGCACTCGCTACTCACTCACTCTTCTAATTTTTTTATTTTATTTTATTTTATTGAACCCACAGATTAAAGAAAAAAGTTACAACAGACTCATAATATCTAGAAAATAGGATCATGAGGGACTTTGTCAGCATGAAACTGAGATCATTTACAGAAACAGAACAGATGTTTGTAGCCCTCCTTACACAGCAGAGTCTCCCACAGACTGGGTTGTACCAATAAAGATTAATTAAATTTTAGATTAGTTTAAACAGAGTTTGGCAAAACTAGGTTTAAAATGATAAAATCCAGATTAAAAGTTAAGCAGAGCTCTGCTGCACAATCACAGTTCAATAAATACACATTTAGGGATGTAAACTGTAATTAAATAGACTTAACCTATATCAAAATGCTTTTCTAACCAAATCAAAAGAAATGAAAATTAAATAAATAAATTAGAATGTCAGGACCTAGCTCTTGAGTATAAAGGAGATTATTTTGTTTTTTTATTTATTTTTTTTTGACTGTTTTGTATTAATTAATAAAGAACTGAACTGTTAGCTGGCTAAAGCCTGAACAAAACATTGCACTGTTTGCTTAACTTTCCTTTCAGAACATGAAGGGACAGACTCATAAGAAGATTTGAGTAAAAACTAAACTGAGGTTTAAATTGAATCTTTGTTAAGTTTAACCTAGTGTCAAAGTTTCAAGCTAAATAATTTTAAGTCGAACCATGATCTAATTTTAAAATGAATCTTGTTTGAAGCAACCCCAACTTGGAGCCAATTATAGGTCAATCCCGAAAAAAATATGACTGTTTTGAGGAAATACTGTTGCTGACAGAAATATATGCAATTAAAGATGAAACTTGCCCAAAAACTTGCAGTCTGATAATATATGACACAGTGTCACATTTATTGTGATATGAAAAAACAAAGAAAATTGACAACTTGAAACAAATGTCTTTGTCCTCTGACAGCAACGCTACAGCTGGTATGGTCTTCTTTTAAAGTCCCACTAGTTGTCTCAAAAATCAGGTCATTATTACCTCACAAGAACTTAGAAAGAATAATTCATACATTCATCTCATTCAGGTTACGTTACTGCATTACTCTCTGATCTCACACAACAAAACTTGTTGTTCTGCTGATTCTAAATGCTGCAGCCAGGAGAGAACACATTACACCCATTCTATAGTCACTTATTGGCTCCCAGTCTGTCTCAGAATAGATTGTAAAATTTGAATGATCACTTTTCAGGCTTGTAGAGGGTTAGCTCCAGCATATATAGCTGACCACCTGACCCCCCTACGAGCCTAAGTGCAGCCTGAGATCCTCCTGCATGAATTGTGTCTGGTGATGAATTATTTCAAATTGTATGCATGCAAATACAAAAGAAAGTCTTTTTTCTTTTAATCAACATCATTTTACATCCCTAAAGGTCAGTGTTCCCAAAACTTTTGTTTTCTTGGGTCCACTTTTTGAAAATGACAAACGATTGCAACCTATTTTACAACAGGCTTTAATAATAAATCTTTGTGCATAAATGAACATCCTGACAATTTTACTGCCATTTCTGCATCACCTTATATTATCTTGCCGTGTGATACTGAAAACATACACAAGTTAAATGTTTCATAAATGAGGAATGAATGCATTTAGGCTGAGGTAAGAGACCATCTCAATGTTATTACTTCCTCTCATCAGTAAAACAATATACACATTTTAAATGCTTTATAAAAGGTGTACTGCTGATATAAATCTTACATTTGCATAATTTCTTTCATGGTCTTTTATTTATTTGGGGACTCAAATCTGTTTTACATTTGACATTCAATTACAGAGATGCAGCTATTTGAAAAGTGTGTCACCTCTGTGGATTCTGGTGCTTTTTCACAAGATCTATCCAAGAGAATCTTCTTCCACATACTTTGCAGGGGGTTGCAGTTTCTTACCCTCACCTGTGTGTTTCAACATGTGACTTTTCAAATATGACATTCGAGTGAATCTTTGCCCGCAGGTCTTACAAAGGAACGGCTTCTCACCTGTGTGTATCAACATGTGTTTTTTCAAAGTTGACATTTGACTAAATCTTTGCCCGCAGGTCTTACAAAGGAACGGCTTCTCACCTGTGTGTATCAACATGTGATTTTTCAAAGTTGACATTTGACTAAATCTTTGCCCGCAGGTCTTACAAAGGAACGGCTTCTCACCTGTGTGTATCAACATGTGTCTTTTCAAAGATGACATCTCTCTGAATGTTTGGCCGCAGGTCTTACAAAGGAACGGCTTCTCACCTGTGTGTTTCAACATGTGTCTTTTCAAATTTGACATGTAACCGAATGTTTTCCCGCAGGTCTTGCAAAGGAACGTCTTCTCGCCTGTGTGTATCAACATGTGTCTTTTCAAAGATGACATCTCTCTGAATGTTTGGCCACAGGTCTTACAAAGAAATGGCTTCTCACCTGTGTGTATCAACATGTGACTTTTCAAAGATGACATGTAATGGAATGTTTTCCCGCAGGTCTTGCAAAGGAACGGTTTCTCGTCTGTGTGTATCTTCATATGTGCAGAAAATGTGGATTTATATTTAAATGCTTTCCCACATGTGTCACATTTGAAAGACTTCTTATCTGGGTGAATATTACAATAAATATCTTCATGTGACTTCATCATGTGCCTCTTCAAATGTGACATCTGATTGAATCTTTTCCCACAGGTCTTGCAAAGGAACGGCTTCTCACCTGTGTGTATCAACATGTGAATTTTCAAATTTGATGTGCGATTGAATATTTTCCCGCAGGTCTTGCAAAGGAACGATTTCTCACCTGTGTGTTTCAACATGTGAGTTTTCAAATCTGACATTTGACTGAATCTACACCCGCACTTCTTACAAAGGAACGGCTTCTCACCTGTGTGTATCAACATATGTCTGTTCAAAGTTGACATCTGATTGAATCTTTTCCCACAGGTCTTACAAAGGAACGGCTTCTCACCTGTGTGTATCATCACATGTGTAAGAAATATGGACTTAAATCTAAAATCTTTCCCACATGTGTCACATTTGAAAGATTTCTTATCTGAGTGAATATTACAGTAAATATCTGAAACAGAAGAGTTGTTTTCATCATTACTGTCACTTCTGCTTTTGTGATGTTGATTCTTTGGCTCTGGTTCTGCATTTCTAGTTGATCCTGAGTCTTCATGTTCACCTCCTTTCTGATTTAGGCTCTCAGCTACATGAGAGACTGATACCACAGAGGTTACAACTGCTGTGTTGACTACAGACTCTTTCTCTGCTGTACTTTCAATTTTATCAGGATTAAAGTAGAGAGACTGATCTTCACTGTGGTCAGTTTCCTCATAAGTAGGAGTCCACATAAAGGTATCAGTCTCCTGCTTCAGTACAAGCTGCTCCTCCTCCTGAGTGATGCAGAGTTCCTCCTCTTCCTCTTTAAACTCTGGAGGTTCTGGCTCCACTTGTTCCTCTTTAATCTGTGGAGGTTCTGGCTCCTCTTGGTCCAAACTGGAGCTCCTCTCCTGGTTACAGAGCTGCTGGTCAGTGAGAACTTCCTCCTCCTTACAGACATGTTGCTGTGGGAGCTCTGCAGAGACAGACAACAGAAGGAATAGACTGTGATGGATGCAAACATGCCAGCAAATTAGTTGCCTACCAATATATATTTTAATACTTTGGATTAAATATTAAATCAGATTTATCTGGTTTACAATTGACCCTTTGATATACAACCTGGGTCAAAAAAGAACAGGCTGAGTTTTTTTATTTTCTATATCTTTGCAATAAATTCATTTCATCATTCAGTGTTCCAGGTATTTGTATATGATCATCACAAATCCTCTTTTTCATTTTGACAGTCTTACTTTTTAATTTTGTGTGTCTCTCTGCCCCTCAAACACAACATCTTTTAGAACAGATGACGTAAAAAATAATACTTTAATATGTTTTTCAATGAACATTAGAATAATGACGTAAATACTGAGCCCCTCTGGTGACGTTGGATGAAAAAAAAAAACGTGTGGCCACGCGTTACTATCTTGTGGCCACGAGATAGTTATTGTTGTCATCCCATGCAGACTGTTGCTTTTATCACGGACAAGTTTGATTTAATGTCATTTTATTTTAATATAGGAATGAAATACAATGACATACTTCAGTCTGGCTCTCTGTACTGACCACTTCTGATGTTCATAGCTGCACCAACGATACAATGGAGAGAAGAACTCAGCTCATCAACTTTTTTACCTCAGAATGTCATAATCGGGGTTCGAAGTACACAGTGGCTTTTGGGGGAGCCTGTTTCAGTGCGCACAGCTTCTATACCATACAAGTGCACGTCAGCGCGGCCAAATTCAGATGGCCCTGAAAATCATGATGTTACTGTTACTATTACAGATAATTGATAAAAACATGCCATAGTGTCTAAATAACAACAATAACAATAACTGACGTGCATCATTTAAAGTTTCTATGGCAAACTACTGCAGGCTTCAGATTTAAAATTCTAACACCACAGAACCAACAATATTTTAGGAAAAGGTTGCTGTTCATATGCATCTATTAATTTCTGTAGAATTAATATAAAGAAAAGGATGAGGCAGTGAAGGCGGCTGAGGAAGAGGAAGACAACCATGAGGATCCTTGTCCAGTGCAATAAACGAGCACGAGCTCTCTTGAAAGCCTCATTTTGGACAATTGAGGGGAGCTCTAAAACATGATGATCCTGAAATAAATTGTAATAGTGAAAATATGCCAATATTATTTATGTATTCGCACGTGTATCGAACGTCTTTCCTCACTAATTGACACCACGCTGTTGTGTTTGGCGACCTGACTGCTGCACTGTCCATGGTTCTGACGCAGGACAGAGGTGATTGATGAATAGACAGAAGGACAGACAGAACGTGTTACTTCAGTTCCTGTTTGCTTTTCATTGTTGCAAATTGATCTTTCGGCCCCAATTCAAATTATTATTTATTTCAAGATAATCATGGTTTAGAGGTCGCCTCAATTGTCCAAAATGAGGCTTAACAGTAACATCATGAACTGTGAACTTGGCCACGCTGATGTGAACTTTTATGGTATGTGTATGTGTAGTTGGGAAAAACTTAAAGTTACAAACGTGAGCTAGAAGATGACGAAAAGCAGATCTGAAGAGAAGAAGTGGAGCTCAAGATAGCATAACTGAAGAAAGCTCAAGAGAGTGAGATGCTCTGAGGAAGTTAGTTTTATAAGACGCGTGGAGGGGCGTGTGCTCGGCCCTCTCCAGTTTTAGATTATGGAGATTTTACTTTCTATTCGAATGTGAATAAATATGTTGTATGGTTTTGAATGTTAACGCGCGATAAACCCATACTTTCTCATCATAGTCAGAGATAGGCTTTTAACATCAAAACATATTTGAACAGGATTATTACAATGCATTAAACAGAGTGATGTGTTTGTGAGGATTTCTTATAAACAGAAAGGAAAATGCTACAACTAACCTGCATTGCTGTAACATTTGGTATACACAGTGTGACAAACAAAATCCTGTAGGAAACATTTGTTGATTAATTAATCTTATCAGTTTTAACTTCAGCATTCTGAGGGTAAAGATCCTCACTCAAACTTTGTTAGATGTCATCACTAGATGGCAGTCTGACTCCACGTAACGGTTTGTGATTAAAAATGCTTAAGTTATAATTAGGGATGTCCCGATACCACTTTTTTGCCGACCAAGTACGAGTACGAGTACTGACATTTGAGTACTTGCCGATACCGAGTACCGATACGAATAATTAATACCATAACAACAAATTTATATTATGATTTTTTATTTTTTCATGCTTTTAAAGGATCTGAGTATTTTTCCATCACAACAGGTCAGTGATCAGAGTTTCAGTGACTCTCTGTGGCTCTGTTTTCTTTATGGCAGTTTGTCACATTCAAACATCTGTACCACAACATCTTGGAGCAGCACACCGCTTTCAATCGTATCTAGAAGGGAACCCTTTATTTACAAAACTCTCGCGGGATTCGTTTCCTTTGTTTTCTGATAAAATAATCAAATTTGCATGATCTTTCACGTGTCTAGGGTTCCCTTCTAGATACGACCCTCTCTGTCTCTCTGTCAAACTAATGTCAGCAGACTGTCTGTGAACAGCATGTTACTCTGCACTGCTTCACACACACACACACACTTGTGTGGACACTCAGGTATAGTTTGTGACCAATTTTGACATTTTAATTTTTTTTTAATCAGTCTGAGATGACGACGGCATCCGCGATTGATTAGTGATCAATCTGTCCTCCTCCCCTTCCTTACCTGTTCGCTCCGCTGTGAGAAGGTCTCACAGTTTCTGACAGAGAAACACAGTCTTCTGTTTAATATATAGAATTACTTATACAGTTGTGTAAACCTGTAAGTGCACCTGGTTGGCGCTGATGTCATTCAGCATCACGTTAGTTTTGATGAGTTTAATAAACTCGTATTTAACAACGGCCTCCCCCACACGCGGCTCTCTGCGGTGAGACAGACAGGGGCTGTGTTCAAAACCGCATACTTACCTACTACTCCTACTTACTCTTTGAGTATACAGTGTGTTTACACTGGCAGTATGTGAATTTTGAGTAGGCGAGAGGTTCCTGGATGCATACTGCATTCGCCAGAAATGTTGAGTATTCATCATGAGCTTACTACTCACACTCAAATTACCCAAAATGCAACGCCACGCGACCTCTTCACGAACAGGACAGGAAAAAAAAAACATTGGATGATGTTTCTTAATGATGTAAATTTACCAAGCTGAGTAAGGTTATGGATATAATTTCCCTCCAATTTTTATGCTTGGACGTATGTTATGTTAGCGATTTCTAATTGGATTTACATTGATTAAAAAAGTTTAAAAATGTGTACCGAAGACGGCGGGCCGATCTTCGTCTCAGAGCCGACAACACTCGCCGCCGGTAAGGCATCATGACTGGTTTATCACTATGGTTTTTTTGTATGAGAAAGGGAAGGGGGGGTTTATTTTGTGAAAATAACCAGAAGTGTGTTGCTTGCTGCGGCTAGCTTAAATTTCTCCGAATTTGTCCGGACGAAATTGTAAACGGTTGGTATTTGGACGAATAAACGACACACTCGTGATCTAAATGGCCACTTTCTCGCATGATCTTTAAAAACATCTCGATAAAGTGATATATTTAAAGAGTTTAGAGCTAATTGAAATCAGCTTCAGCCTGTCGATTTCGGCTCGGGTAGGAGCACAATGCATTGTGGGTTATCATTTAGGACGCTGTAGTGTAAACGCTTTGCATACTGTCTGATCGATTGGGTATGCAGTATGGAGTAGGGATAGTATAAGTATACAGTATACAGTAGGTAAGTATGCGGTTTCGAACACAGCCATGGTAAGAGAAACACACTGACCTCTGCGTGTGCGTACTGCATGGAGAAGCTGTAACAGGCGCTGCTGCCCTGTCATAATAAACTACATCAGAACTAAAACGTCGGAACTTATCAACACCCTGGTCTTGAATAATGTAACCGTTTAATACCGAATTTCAGTACCCACACCTATGTACGAAACACAGTGCGCTAAAAATCCTGGGTCCGTATAGGACGGTGTCTGGGTCCGGACCCAGACCACGGTCCGCCTTTTAGTGCCTGTTTTCTCCTCCAAGCGCACACCACGTCCACTTGCTCAAGCTCTTGCAACTGCACCACCTCTTCCTAGCACTGCGTACTGGCTGACATATAGTAGGTATCGGGTGCTGTCATGAGCAAGTATTTGACGAGTATGAGTACAGCAAAACAGGCCAGTATTGGTGCGAGTACCGATGCTGGTATCGGTATCGGGACATCCCTAGTTATAATTAGGGATGCGCGCGATTAGTCGACTATACGATTAAACGTCCGCTCCCTAACTAGTCGGCACCGGAATTACTAGTCGTTTAAAATATTTATCAATATTTCATTCATGCACGATGCCGGTTATCTGTCGCCTCATGCAGCTGCCCGCCACTAGTCGGGGCCGCGGCCCTGACAGCAGCCTCTCTCGTCCAGCGTGTACGCCCGGATCACCTAGGCAACCCCGGATGTTTATGTCAAAGTCGGACAGATGACAGTTCGTAAAACCAGCGCGGTTTGGCAGTGTTTTAATCTAGAAAATGGAAATAATGTTGAATGTAGACTGTGACAGAATAAGCTGATATATAATCACTGGACTGGAGAAACGTGCACACATTAAACACAGACACGTATACAAACATGCAGGCGGAGCTGCTGCTGTGAGCTGCAAACGTCAGGGTCGTTTACCTGCAGACGCCGTGATCCTCTTCGGTCTGAAAAGTTGAAGCATTTTGTGAGTTGCTCTAATGTTTGTACGTTAATGTGTTTGGTTTGTACTGCATATTTATGACGCATAGCGCACATTTCAGCGGCATTTAAAGTACGATATGGCGATTGTTGACCGTGATTAACGGCTTCAAATGGCTCTTAATACGCACAGTATTTTTTCCGACAGTGTTTAACATTATAAATTAATAAATTCTGCTCAATTTGAACTGCTTTCTGACTGTTTTCTTAGTGTTAGACTAGTCGACTAGTCTAAATTAAATTTTGCGTTTAATCGACAGGGAAATTAGTCGCCAGGAACATCCCTAGTTATAATTAACTAAAATTTCAAGCTAGAAAAATGGGAGTTTGACTAAACTGTTCAGAAACTGGTTAAGAGAAAGGATACACCACATAAATTCTTATACACGTCACATTTTAGCTTAGAAGAAGTTGTCATGCTAGATGGCACAGAAAATACACTCTTAACAGAAAGTAATCTGTAATTTACGATGTCGACATCTGGCTTCCTCTTACCAGAGGAGAAGAGGGGGAGAAGAGATAAGAACTGTCACCTAGAACATAGCTAAAAAGACAGAGAGGAAGAATACTTGTTGAAGAAATTAATCAGTTCTTCACCAAAATTTCAGTCTGTTTCAGAAAGAAATAAAATGGATTGTCCGCCGTGGTTTACAGTTAGTGTCTTTTTGGTAGATGGCACTCACGCGCATCAAAGAGCTTTTAAAGCCTATGTTCTTATGGCTTCCTGTGTAGCATTATCTAAGTGTGTCTGGGGACAGAGTTCTGGGGAGGAAGACCATAAACCAGATCTGGGGGATGTTCTTCTGACACCAAACTGCTGGAATGTCTCTGAAGGTGTTTATTCAACCAAAGTTGGATTCGTGGCCAAAGCTGTAAAACTTTGCTTTTGCTGAGTGAAAATGTGACCTACGTCCTTAAGGTCATAAGGTCATAATTCTGGGATGCGAGGGTCTGCATCTCCTACAGTTATGATTTAGAAGCTGTGCGCACTGAGAGACAGGGGTCCCCCGAAAGCCACTGTGTACTTCGAACCCCAATTATGACATTCTGAGGTAAAAAAGTTGATGAGCTGAGTTCTTCTCTCCATTGTATCGCGGGTGCGGCTGTGAACATCAGAAGTGGTCAGTACAGAGAGCCAGACTGAAGTATGTCATTGTATTTCATTCCTATATTAAAATAAAATGAAATCAAATCAAACTTGTCCATGATAAAAGCAACAGTCTGCATGGGATGACAACAATAACTATCTGGTGGCCGTGCGTTATTATCTCGTGGCCACGCATTAACTATCTCATGGCCACGCATTATTATCTCATGGCCACGCATTAACTATCTCGTGGCCACGCATAAAAGGGATACGCCAACATTATTTTGTTTTCGTGTCTTGCCTCACTCCCGAGTCCATGACAAGAAGATAGACACCATTCTTTTAACTGTGCATGCAGTAGCGAGGGAGAGACGGACGGAGCTCGCCCGCCGCTAATTAACTTAGCTCAAACACTGGGAGTCAATAGGAAGTGTTAGCCTGCCTCTGCCTACGGTCATCTGATAAACTCTTCAGCAACTCTAAACGGTCCTGTGAGCTTGTTGTGACTAGTGTTGCACCGATACCGATACTAGTATCGGGAGGGGCCCCGATACGGCACTAAAACGCTGGCATCGGTATCCGCGAGTACTAACAAATAAGGCGCCGATGCCATTTACCGATACTAGTATGCAGCACCTTGTCTCTCTCTCGCCCGACACTCACTGCCGTGATCTTACGTGTTCAGTGCATGCCGAGCCAAGCTATCCTATTGGCCCGGAGCGGACGCTCTTAACCAATAGCGGGGCAGCTTTTTCATGTTGAGGAAAAACAAACCAGCTTGCCACGGGAGAAAGCGGTGTGTGAAAGTTGTGAGAGGTGGAACTAAAACGGCTCCGCAGCCGCCACATTAATGTGTGTGCATTTCGCAACACATCATGTAGTGAATGGTTGCTCCACCAGGCTGGTAGGTAGTGTATTATCAAGGTATTAGTTATTTTAGGCATAAAGTGTAATTTCAGCACTATCAATAATGAACAATATTGACTGAACAAGCCGCACATAGCTTGATCTTCGTTAGACTGACTGAACAGCCTCATAGAAATTATATTTTACAATTCTTCATATTTTATTATAACGAAATT
>JAJHUR010109856.1:731-11306 GCA_027495735.1 Lutjanus campechanus | reverse complement strand
TGCCAAACCACACACACACACACACACACACACACACACACACACACACACACACACACACGCACACGCACACACACACGCACATAGATGTGTCCCCATCAAACAAACACACTCTCTCTCACACATACACACACTCACTAATCCTTCAGTGAATTGTAACTAAGCATTACTCTCACCCCAAACCCTCTTCCTGCCATGCTAAACACCAGTTCATGGGACACCATCTGGTCTCATCCCTTCAAAAAAAATGAGATCTTGTCAAAGCAGCATGAAAAAACACACAAAGCTAAGAACCCAAAGGACAATCAAAGACTCCAAAAGCTAACTGAAGATGAGAAACCCAAATATTGCCCCATTACTCATCCTCTGACCCCAAATGTGATGTCCATTATAGCACACCAACCAGTGGGGTAGAACCAATCCTAACCCAGTTACTATTTGCATATGAAAGGCTTTAGCCTCAGCATATAGCATCCAGAGAGGTGGCTCTGGCTCTGATTTCAAGGGATATTTAGCCCCCTATTCAGCCGTCAACAAAGGACGGGCATTCAGACAGGCAAGGAGGGAGGCAGTGCTTGCTGAGCCGTCACAGAGCTCATTTGTTCTCTTCTGTTTACTTAAGCCTCCCCCTCTTTTTTCTTCTTCCCTCCAGAGGCTTCAAGCATGGACGGGTGGGTGATTGGGAACCCTCCTTCGCTCCATCCCAGTGGGAGAGATAAACAGCAATTTAAATGGTAGTCAGAAAAAGGTTTTGATTTGCATGCGTTTATCGGTCAATCAGCACCGCCGACAATCATCATCACACTGTCGGTGCTCCGCTGAACACAATTATTTATTTATTTTAACTCATTCTTCTTCTCCATCCTTTGTTCTGCTGTTATTGTGTGTGTCTATGTGTATCCATCTGGGAGAAAGAATGTACTTTGGTGTGTGAATGTCTCTGTGTATGTGTCCATGCACTGTTTGAGTGTCTTTAGTCTCTGATAAGGAAACACTTGATGAAGCTGAGAGGTCTCCTAATCTGATTTCTGCCTCCACCCACCTCCAGCCTCCTGTGTATTTACTGGGAGATTGCTTAGGCGTCTGAGGGGAGCTGTATTTGTAATTATATAGGTGGATTAGGGAGTAGACTGGAGGCCACATGGACTAGCTCTGTTGTGTCTAAGGAGTAGTGGAGGTCGTACCTGTGCGTCCCTCAGGTATTAAACAAGGTGCTGTTAGATGGAGGACTGGAGAGAATAAAGCATCGGCTCCAGATTAGCTGGGTGTAGTGTAGCCTAGTGGGAGATGAAGAAGTGAAGACATATAATACTGCAAAGACAACAGCCCTACTTTGAAATGTGTACAGGATATTGTTGTGAAAAGTAACACTAGATAGAGAAGAGTGATAAAGAGATGGAGTAAAGTACTTTGTTTAAGCGAGCCAGTTGATATATGGGGTAGTCAGATCAGTAGAACCTGACCAATAATGGATTTTTGAAGCCATTGTAATGATACTGCTATTTGATCTCAAGCATATCTTAGACGCAGAGCTGTTCTGGGGATTGTCCTTGCCTTCTCAGGCACATTATGGTACACAAAGCATCTAAGACAATTGGCTGTGACCTTCCACGTCTCCTCCATAAATGCCACACGTATCAGATGCAAGAAGGTGCAGAAGGTGATCGCCGACCCCTCTCACCCTGCTAGCACTCTCTTCAAACGCCCCTTCCAGAAGGAGATTCCAGAGTTTAGACATCATGCCTCAGGAACAGCACATATCCTGAGGCTGTTTGATATTTGAACTCTGACGCACAGGCACTTGTTATAACAGAGAAAACATCAGCTCGCCAACAAGCACTTTGAAAGGAGGCAGGTAGGAGCCCAATGCAACAAGCACTTTAAAACGAATGCCATAGCACAAAGCATTTTATGACTTTGTGATATTAGATATGTTTGAATAAACGTCATTACTATTTTTGTTGTTTAATTCTGTACATCTTATCCACTTGTGTGTGCTTTTTGTCATTTTTTTAAAGAGCTGCACTGAGGCAAATTTCTATCAGCTATGTTGACGTGGCAAAGTACTGAATATAAATTAGGTTAATATCCACAAATATACTGGTGTAGTTCTAAACAAAAATTTCAGCAAAACTTATAGTTTTATAATTATGCAACACTGTGAAAAGATCCATTCTTTACAACCTGTACTTTTTATTTCTCTGGCATAGTAGCTGTATGTATGTAGTCTAATAACTATATTTGGTCATAACAACTGTTAAATGCTTTAAAAATAAAGCATTTCTGGGTTTAACTGCATTTTCTGTCTTATGTTGACATATATCGCATGTACCACGTCAACTTATAAGCAGAATCCCTCCTAAAATGCCAAAATAAAGCTGATATACCTTGCATTTCTGACCTAACTTCTTACCTCTATTCATCTTGTTCCAACAAATAAAAACAAAGCCACATTCAGACAAATAAAGTACAATTACAATGTACTTTTTCAGTTAAGATCTATGGTAGATGACAATGTTTAGTGGGAGTTAAGAATAAATGCTTAACAGCCACGCAGATACAACTTCCTCCACTGACAGTAGTCTCAATAACTCAATGCAGCCTGAAGATGTGTTTTCAGAAAAGGGACACAACTCATTTCTCTTGACTGGAAAACTTTCAGTATACTTTGCAGTTGAACACGCCTACATACGTGAATGTGAACAAATTCTGGAAAAGTATTTTGGGAAATAAAAAACTAAGTAAGTACACTAAAAACTAAATTCTTGATTAAAATAAAATAACTCGTTAGATGTTCCACAACCTGCACCAACTATAACAAGTCAAAGTTAGAATAGAATCTCTGCAGTGTGTGACGGCAGCAAAGATATGCTAATAATATGTGAAAATACAAGTATCATATTATTTGCAATTCATCACACAGACTTGAAAATATCATCAACAAAAATATTTATGTGCTGAATCAGTAACTTATCTCAAACTCCTAATATACAGCTACTCTGCTTGATAAATTATATATTTGTGGTGACATCAGCAGTCCTATAGCCACCGCTTCAATTATATCCCTTGCTGAGTCTTACTCTTTTTATGATATATGCACGCTTTGATGTAAATGCTCTGCAAAATTGAGATGGAGCGGGTTGTTCTTTATCAGACACTGAAGGCCAAGGCTTAAATATATTTATATCAATTAGTTAAGTTCTCTAAAGCCGAGGACAGACTGTTTCTCTTCGCTTCTCCTCTTGGCTCTGTTGATGTTTTCAAATTGTGGTTCACCAGGATTTACTTCTGATTTGGAAACTTGCTCATCATCATTCACATACATATGACTGTTGAGTTAAAGAGAAAATTAGCTGAAAGAGCGATGGCAATATTACTGCTTGTGGAAATTGTGAATTAAAATCTCTCAGACCTGCTGAAATCACTTTCATGCATGGTTGAATGCTGAAGAGGTGAACAGAGATTCATCTCTCACTAAAGGGTTTTAAGTACTTCACAGCAAAAGGGAGGCTGGTGCTTATGTATTGATTAGTCAGAAATCACAATTTTAAAAGCTGTCAACCTGACAGAAGTAAATAATTCATGGGGCAACTTTTTAAAGAATGATGGATTATTCTTTAAGTATATTTTCTCCCACAATCAATATCTCTTCAGTTTCATTGCAGCCATGTCAGTCATTATTCAAACTGTGATGATAGAGAGCAGACACGTTTGTTAGTCTCTAACCTCAATGCTGCACTTACAGAGAAAACTATATATATTAACCAAGTGCCCAGGAATTTAACACTGGTTCTCTGTACTGAACCAGAAAAACCAGACCCAAATGAAGTTTTGACTGTGTTTTGACAGGTTTGATACAGACACGACTGCAGTTCAAGGAAAGAAAAAAAAAAATGTAAATAAGCATGGAGCCTCCTTATGGTCAAAATATTTATGGTGTAGAATCAGAAAAGTATCTGTGCAGATGTTTGTCCCTCCTCTGAACAGATTTTGTGTCACTATCTGCAATCCATCCCTCCAAGCAATATGTCAGAAATATGATTTAAATAGATATTACTGAAATTAAATCTTTTTTAAGTTAAAGAGAGACATATTTTAATGACAATCACCTGCTATTTGATTAAAATCATGGTTTGCGACCAAGATGTCTACTATCAAATACAATGAATTTCCCTAGAAATTTAGACATTTCTACCTCAACAATTAAAACATATCATCATATATGAGTGAGGACTGGCCTGCCCATGTCCCTAAACCAAACACACCCACACTTTACTCAGATCAGTTGTACCTCTGTGTAACCATATGAGATACCAGACTCAATTGTGCAAATTTCCCGTGATGTAGCTTTGATGTTGGAAGTTGAAACACTTTTTTTAAGTAGCTTTAGTTTGGCAAGCTAAATTAGTTAAGATGTAGTTCACTTCCTTTACATTATGAAATAGCCAGCACTGCAGAGCATATGTTTTGCGTCTGATGTCAAAAGCAAAATATCTGCTTCTTAATCACTGATTCTGGCTTGATCAGACTTGAACAAAAGTTTGAAAATATGGATAGAAGTTGATCATTTTCTGTTCTTCAGTTTTGATTTGTTCTCTTGAAAAAGGAGGCAGGGGTCTGGGAGAAAATTTGCACCCCTATTTGCACTGGTTAGAAGGGCACTGTCCAAGGTGCTGAATGAGTTCCCTCAGCAATATGGGCTTGTGTGTGAGAAAGTAATACACTGCACATTATACTGGAATTATGGCACTTAAGCCAAATATGTACCCCCAAAAAGCACCCAAAGAATCTCTCCTTTAATATAAAGACTGTGTAATGACTTTAATGTAACATTAATAACAGTATAAGAATAAAAAGGACCTTTCTTGAACTGTTTTGATGTTGCTATCACTGCAGTTTTTACATCTGATGAACTGTGCTGTTCACCACAACTGAAAAACATAGTTTCATCAAAGTAGGGTAAAAAAAAAAAAAAAGGGAATGAGATATATTAAACACAATTGAGACTGCAAACATTTCACAGCTTTCTTCTCAATAGATTGTACCTTAGCTCTCGACACCTAACTTGCAATCCTCTCATTTCTCCAGTTTGAATAACTTTAAATAGTTTTACTTTTACGGTTCTCTTCCTTCCATGCGGCTCTCTTCCGTCACAGCACACACACTTTTATTCCACGGTAATCACACTGAGAGCAAACAAGTGCAAACCTTGTGGCAAAGGTTAGATGGTTTGTAGTCAAGCCTCTTGTCTCTGTGCCTCAATCTCTTTATCCCTGGACTGAGCTGGCCCTGGCCCAGGGCCCATTCCCAGGCTGTGTGTGTGTATCTTTATCCTCCCAGCAGGGAGTTATCTGGGGGTAAAGGGCTCACCACTGTTTTTACATAAACAAAGACTTTGGGATGAAACAGAGAGAGCGTCATGTGCAAATCCCTGTGCCTGGCTGCCGGCCACTGCTCCATGCCGATTTCACCTCGGGCACCTTGTGGACACCACGCTGGTCCTGGTAATTAAGCGGCGCAGACAGGCACCATGATTAAACTAAGTGACACCAGAGACCGAGGCAGGGCCACCGCACAAAGTACTGGGCACAGCCATCACTGGAGAGCTTCCATTGGATCAGGCTTTACTTCAAACAGCAGATTACATGATAGATGTGTAAAGTCCAGCCTGACACTTCATGTCCAGTTATTGACACAGTGATAAAGTCACACTTGTTTTGGGAAGTTTAGTTGTACTGACAGCAACAAAAAAATTATATCTAAACCATATTAAAAAAGTTAATCACAATTTTAAGTGAATAAATAACAGACATATATGTGGAATATTTGCTATAATATATTAATTAACATATGAACTATTAATACCCGAACTTTAAAATGAATTATAATTAATGTAAACAGACTTTTAACTTTGTGAACATCTTTCAACAGAGTTCAGAGCCAGAATGGGTCATCTGCTAATTTTTGGGTTGGCGATTCAATACTTGGCTCCTCCTGTCCACATGTCGAAATGTACTTGGGCTAAGATGTTCCTGATGGACAGGCCAGCTAGTACAGTAGCTTGGTCAGCATTGCTGTGTGAGTGTGGGTGAATCACAGGCCAATTGAAAAGTGCTTTATCCATTAAGGTTGAAAAGCACTATATAAGTCCATTTAACCATTTACCATTTTAACTTGAGAAGGACGAGGGCAGTAGATGGCCTGATTATTGGGAGCAATTTGCTGTTAAGTGTTCAGGGATGTGTTATTATAGATCCCACTGCTTTTCTTGGCATGACCTGTCCTGTTCATGCTCTGATTCACTCCTCTTGCTTAAACCTAACCAACCCAACTAAAGAAGGCAAGCCAATCAGAGGCAGAGGAGGGTGGGTCTTGCCAAGAAAAGCAGTGGGATTCATGATAATGCTCAAGAATAACTGTGCATTCTGCAATTATTGAAAGACCAAGACTGTCCTCCAGCTGTCCAACAAAAGCGACAGCATCAGTTGTTTCAGCAAGTGCACTAAACTGACATATGTTTACAGTCTACAAAGTCCTCTAGTGACAGAGATAATTATGACAAGAGCAAGGAGGAAGGAGGAGGAGGAAGGAGGAAGTCAGCTGACATTATAGAACAACAAATTTTGCAAGGGGAAGAGGTTGTGGTTGCTAGATGGTTCAACAAAACATCTAACTTTCACATGAGAAACAGCTGTTTGTTTCACAATTCAAACCAACAGACAACGTTGGTTTGCTCTAAGCGTGACCACAACTGTTCCTGAATTTTAACCATGTGTTTATTACAGCAATCAAGACAACGAAGCTCCAATAACCTCAACTAAGCACTTATTTGAACCCAAATGATGGCTTTTCTTAAATCATTTTTGTGACTAAACCTAACAAAACCTTAACCAAGGTGCTGTCACATCACAAACAGTGACTTCTGATGTCGTCAACCAATCTACAAATGATGTTGCCCTGCTAAGAGGAGCATCAGGTCAGAAAACACTTTAGAGGACTTGCTAGGCCCATCACAGGCATAAAGCAGATTTGAATTATTCTTTTTAAGAGTAACACAATATATTCTGGTGTGTTGGGGCATGCAGAAAACACTGAGTGGTGGTAAATGATGTTGAATTTGTTTGCAGAGTGTGGCTAAGGTTAACAATGCTAACACCAGCTGCCTGCTCTCCTTGCGGTTTATATCAGGGTATTTGCACCTGCCTACCAGGGCTGCAGGCCTGGTGAGTTGTAATTAATGTGACAGTTAACCGGTGTTGTACTTGATAAAAAATTAATCATTAGTTTAACTGACTAGTATTTTCGGTGCCAACTAGCAAGGGTGGCAATGTTTAATCAACTATACAACAAATCCTGCACACCCCTAATTAACAATGCAGTACTACATATGAAATTAAACTAATATCCTTTTTACTGATAAGTCTCTACAAAAATTAATAATAATACTACTACTAATAATAATACTAATAATAATACTACTAATAATGATAATGATAATAATAATAACAAGGCTATAATTATTCAAAAGATGGCATAAACATGACAGAAACAAATCCTGCCAGTGACAGTTACTAAACCATTACCATCCCAAGAATGATCAGCCTTTCTACAGAACAAACATAACCAGGATCCACTCTCACAATGCACACATCACTTGAATCTCTGCACAGTAGGGTACAACCAACCCTACCTGCCAGACTGCATTAATTCACTGCATTGAGGAGGCTCCTGAACACATTGCTGACTCCACATCCATGCCATCTGAAGCCACCTGCCATCCCACTGTTATTATGATGACTTATTGTGAAGGCCACCCACGCCCCTCCTCTTCCTACCTTCTCCACCGTATGTGAATAAAACTATCTTGGACATCACTAAAAAGAGGAAACCAGTGCCAAATCCCTGTAGTGTAGTTGAACAAAATATCTGTACAGTCAATGAAAACATTTCTCTCTTCTGTGACAGACTCATAGGCCTAGTGCATTTACTCACATGTGTGCACTCAGATTTACAGTTATCGGGTATGTTTGCCATCATATCACCATACAAACTATCCTGAGGTTCAACAGCCCATGCATACTGGAAGAGTTTGTCAGGCTAAAGATCTTAACACATGCAATGCTAATATGTGCTGTACAGGATGGAAATCTAGGACTATGAC
This sequence comes from Lutjanus campechanus, assembly GCA_027495735.1. NCBI lineage: Eukaryota > Metazoa > Chordata > Actinopteri > Lutjaniformes > Lutjanidae > Lutjanus > Lutjanus campechanus. Next base: position 3,145 of record JAJHUR010109856.1, on the reverse strand, counting down.
TGTCTGATGCCAAAAGACTGAGAGCAAAAAACATGCACAAAGGTCATTGGTTTAAATATAAACATTCAAATCTTAAATGTTTTGGGCCTTTCCCTGCAGACACATTATTGCACGTATAAATCATACATTGCTATTAATGTTGAATACTATATTTGAAAAGCCATAAATCAGCCCTCGCCCACTGCTTATAACTGGTTATGTACAGCAGAATATGATGAAGGTTCAGTCATAAACAAATCTTCCTTGTGTGATTTTGCTGCCTCTGCGGGGAGCCAATTCACCCTTGACAGTTTGTTGGCACAAAAAAGTGAATTAGAATAATCATGAAAGGCAAATATCCAAAACACAAATCTACAGACTAAACATGAATGCGAAGTAGCATATCGCTCTTTGCTGTCATCTCAAAACCTGATAGCTTCATCTATTATGATTTAATCTTCAAATAAGAGCTCAATGTTTGCCAGATCTTAAATTTTCTACTTCCAAAAATCCCTTGACTATTTTCTGTGATCCTGAAAAGGGATTTTGAGACACAAGGTTTCGCCTGACAATATCAATATGTAATATATTTTTTAACCTTATTTCTGACATCCTCGCTTAAAGCAATGCTCCTTTTTATAGGAACAGCCTGTTCTCACTCAAACACCGGTGCCCAACACAACCACAGTCTGATCTGTTGGCCATTGCACAACTCCAGCTGAAGTAGCTGAAGGTTAAATTCCCTACTCAAGCGCACCTCAGTGGTGTTAATGAAGGAGAGGCTGCTTCTCCAGCTCGCTTCCCTAACTTTTAAGACCAGTTCAGACCAAAGATTGACAATGATTCAGACAATGAGACAAAACTTTTTAGAATGTTGCAGGGAAAAGTTGCAGTGGTGTGACCTGGTCTGTGTCAGCTCAAGTCAAGCCAAACTCAACCTGTCAGTGATAAGATTTATTCATAGATTTATAACACATACATCTGGGGGGACTTTGAGTACATTTTATTGTTATTTGAAGGCAAAATGTCTTTTCAAATAAAACCTGCACAAACAGGCTCACGCCAATTCAAAAAATAACATTTTGCATAAATGCATTGTAAAGTAGTCTAATGTCCAATGTGCTATGTATATAGCTCCTGACTGCTCACAGTAGTTTGCCTCTGTAAGCTTTCTAATATGACTCACCAACACACACACTAGATCTGTCTCTGTCTGTTGGAAAGTAGTTCTGCCAGCCAGCTCCCACTGGGGAAATTGTCTATGATTGACAGGTTTCTCTGGGCGCCATGGAAACCAAAGAGGAAAAAATTGAACCAGTAACAGAAATGGCTGACATGAGTGACTGTTAGTGGGGGTATTGTGTAGGTCTGTGTATACGGTGAGAGACACTGCACTTGTCAGTGTGCTTTCAAATCCTTGGGTTCCCACTTTTTCCTCATGTCTGTGTGTGTGTGTGTCCGTGTGTGAGCATGTAGCTGTGAAATGTTTATTTGCAATACTCCCCGTCTGTTCCAGTAACAGTGTCAGCTATATCCCGCTGTATTTAGTGTCCGTTTATGTGAAAATCCACTAGCAGCCATCTGTCATCTGCTATCTATGCAAAGAGAAGGCCAGCAGCACCTTTTTCATTTTGCATTCAAAGCACTTTGTTTGCATTTGGCCTGTCAGTGATCAAACAAGCATGACGTCATAACTGAACATCCCATATCAGGGGGTCTACAAACAACAATGGGCTTGAATTAGACTGTACACACACACGCAAATACAGCCTCAATGGATTAAGATAAGCATGTTTGAGTTCCTCTTATAGAAAGAGATACAGAAAAAGCTGCAGATTAAAATTTAGGAGGCAAGTCTGTGCATGTTGTATGGAGGGGTGGTGTGTGTATTTGGGTGTGTGTGTACATACAAGAGTGACTGTTGTACCCGTTGTAACTGCCAGTGTGCAAGTAGAGGATGCAAATGATGTTTGGAGAACTCAGATAGCACTGTGTGTCCTGCAGATATTTGCATTGGTTATTGTTAATGTTCATTTAAGACTACACTGACTTTAATAGGAGCAGCTGTGCCGTGTAGGGAATTTCATTACAGTGGAGTCACAGTCGAGTTTAGAAAGTTCAGTTTTTGTTTACACTGCATCAGAGAGCTGTTAATTAGGTCATTTTTGAGACTGTAGTTTGTGTTTTTGTTTTATTGGACTGCATTATTGTAAAAGAGGCACCTTTTTGGAGCAGCAGGAGGGTGTGGTGTAAAAGTTTTCATGGGAAGAGCAGCCTGATGATAAGATAAGCTACGATAGAGCAGTATCTTTATAACACACATTATTTGTCTAACAGCAGGTGCCAGAAAAGTCAAAAGAGGGAAGGAGTTAGACTAGATCAACAGGTGGAAGTCTAACAGTTTATCAACCTACTCCTTTCTATTTAATATTGCT
>JAJHUR010109854.1:1749-21523 GCA_027495735.1 Lutjanus campechanus | reverse complement strand
TACACATATTCTTTACGCAAGTAGAAGTACAGATACTTGTGTAAAGAAGTTGAATCAGTATATCTACTTTTATTAGTCTAATTTTACACAAGTGAAAAAGTACAGGCTCTGAAATGTATTCATGAAAGTATAAAAGTTTTGCATTGTTTTTGTCTTGTTTTGTCTGTCATGTGTGATATGCACTGACGGATACACCAAGGAATTGTCATTTGATGTATTTAATTACATTAGTAGTTACATGTAAGCATCCTATTACACATTTGTGTGAAATTCTGTCATAATCAGTGCATGAATTTTTGAGTTATGGCCAAAATCGTGTTTTGTGAGGTTACAGTGACCTTTGATCACCAAAATCTGATCAGTTTATTCTTCAGTCCAAGGGAGCGTTTGTGTCTAATTTCATTTGTATCAAGCGTTCCTGGGATATTGCCAGTGGGATAGACATTAAGTTACGATGACCTTTGACCACGAAAATTTAATCAGCACATTCTTGTGGTCATTTGTTCCAAGTTTTGGGAAATTCCCTCAAGATGTTTGAGATACTGTGTTCACAAGAAGTGGAGTGGAGGCATAAAAAAAGGTTTTTCAAAAACTGTGAATCACAGAGGTTTTAAGCACTCAGACATGAATGTGCACAAAAAATGAGTCTGATGGGTCCAGTAGTAAGTGTGATTAGCTGCAGACAAGCGCCAGGTCTGTTGGTCACACACACATGCACGTAAGCAATTGCATGATTTCCTCTAGCCTAAAGCCTGGTGGAGACAATGAATGATTCCCCTCAAATGCATTAAAACTAAACAAGCCTGTTTTGAAAATGTAAGGAGTAGAAAATACAAATATTTGTGTAAAAATGTAGACAGTAAAAGTAAAAAATCAGAAAAATAAATACTCAAGTAAAACACAGACAACTGAAAACCTCACTTCAGTACAGTGACAAAGTAATGGTAGTTTGTTTCTTCCCACCTGTGCATATCAATACACAAGCACATACACACAAAGTTTAAGCACAAAAAAACAACAAAAAATTAATTAAAGTATTGAGAAACAAGAACGTACTGACCTGTGGATCATGACGACGCTCTCACGAAATTTCACGAGGTCCCCGAAAGTGAGGGCGAACCGCCTGGCGAGCTCTTTGATGCTGGTGAAGGTCTGGACTCCTGGGTGAGCCCTACCGCCACTCACCTGCTCTCGCTTAAGACGAACAAACAGCTGGAGAAAGTGGAGACAAACACATCAACATCTGGCAGCTAGCCGAAGCCAGACTGTAGCTGACTCTTATTTTTTAGGATGTCTATGGAGCAACGATACCTGCTGCAGAGAGAGCACCAGTGTACGAGCACTCTCGATCTTATCCATCTGCCTGGTCCTGCACATCGTCTCTTTGATGATGTCTCCAAAGTCATTATAATACTGAGGACACAGAGGGACAATAAATATAGGACACCCCCCACCCAGAGTTCTGCAGTACATATTAGCTTTGAAGGAATGATTTAAATACGTTTATTCACTTTCTTGCCAAAAGTTAGATGAGGTGATTGATTAGCTTAGCTTAGCACTTAGTGGCCACAAAATTCTCACAAAACATTAAAGACTGTATCTAGAGCCAGTGTTTGGTTTGTTTGTTCTGGGTCACTGTAGGAACATGGTGGTCCAAGATGGCTGTCTCTATAGAGGAGGACCTGCACCCCCTGTAAATATAAATGGCTCATTCTACCAGTATCAAAACACAACAAGTTATTTTCAGATGCTTTTAGCCTAATGAAAACATACTTACAAATATTAAATTCCATCTCTGTCATGTTCTGCCTATAAACCAACAAATCTTGCACACTAGACCTTTAACACATTTTCTGTTGTTTGTTTAAACCTGTATACAGAGTGTGAAAAGAACAAGTTGCTGGTGGCTCAGCTGGTAGAGAATACACCCTGAATCACACACTATCAGTCCTCAGCAGCAGCCATGGGTTTGATTCCAGCCTGTGGCCCTTTGCTGCTCATCTTCCCCAGACTCTCTCCCCATTTCCTGTCTAACTAAAGCTGTCCTATCAAATAAAGGCTTAAAAAAGACCAAAAAAAATCATCTTTGAGAAAAGACTGTTGCCATTTTATGATGGCCTATTTCTTCACTGGGTGCAGTGACTTTCTGTGGTCTCCCCGACTAAGATAATCCTCATCAAAGCACAACATGACATTTGCACATTTTGGCTTTTTAGTGTGTTAAACAAATGACACACAAGTGAATTTAGAGATTTAGAGCTTTATAGTGTGTTTAGCCAGAACATAAGGTGAATTTTAGAGACAGCATGATTGCATACAGAGGTAAAGATGCCGTACGTGATTCTGGAGACAGATAGTTGATTGTTGACTCTCATTCCGTTCAAATATTTGCATTTTGTGAATGAGGCTCAGTATTCACCTATCTTACCAAATTGTGATTGGCCGAAGTCTCTCGTTAGGGGCTAGATTTTCTAAAGCCTGAAAACAGAGCAAAGAGGAGGAGGAGTTGTCCAGTTTTCTCTCAAACCAAATGAATTACATGATGCTTAGAGCAGTGATACTCAACTTGCAGCCCCCGGGTCAGATAGGTGCTGGGTGGCCCACAGACCATTTTCTAATTCACAATTAAGATGAATTGATTCACACTGTTTTTCCCAGGAAGGAAGGACAGGTAAGGTTGTTAGTGACAGAGAAGGCTGATCTTTGTGTGATTTGTGTGTTTCATGCTGTGCAAAGTGCAGTAGCTGTGCAGAGGATGACCACTATTAGCTTAAAAAGAGCAAAAGTTCAGCATTGCATGATAGAAGAGGTTCCAGCTGTTTAATCCTCTTTAAAACTTTAAAATGTTACCAAAACACCTGCAACTAAAATGCAGTTGCAGTAAAATATCTGAATTATCTGTCAACAACTGCAGTACTGTATTGAAACAAGTAAAGTTTATAAGTTGATGTTTATTTATTTTATCTAATAAATTTACATTATTATTCATGTTTGTTTCTTAAATGGCCTTGTGTCATTTTGCAAAAGTGGCTCCTGGACAAAGCAAAACTTAATAGTTATTATAGAACTTTTGATGCTAAAAATTAAGTGCCCACCCCATCTTAAATGGAAATATGTGTTTAGACACTTCCACACGCAGTCGGCATGTCTCTTGTTGGCTAGCTTACAGCTAACATCCATACAGTCAGTTTATTGGCTGTTCGGCAGTCAAAATTCGCACGAATGATGCACAAATTTACAGATGACCCTTGGACAGAGCCTGTCATCTGTTTCCCGCCTGGCTCTGCATCTTTAGTGCTAAGCTAACCAGCTGCTGGCGGTACCTTCATACATGTGAGTGACTGTGCAGACACATGAGCAATATCAATCCTCTCGTCTAACATTTTGGCATGAAAGCGAATATGCATATCTCACAAAATGTCAGACTATTCCTTTAAGGAGTTAACCTTTACCTTCATGTAGTACATGAAGACCTCAGCTGCCATGCTCATCTCCAGCACACCATGTACTATCAGTTTGCAGTAGGCCGCCAGCAGATTTCTTCGTTTGTGAAGGTCCTCCAGCCTCTCCACCTCAGAGTTTTCACTGACTGAGGGAGCCAGACGGAGTTGAGGCGTGTGGTTGGATGTGAAGTGGTCGAGAGCGAGGGAAGGGGAAGGAAAGGGGGTGAAGTAAGACGAGTGATTAATCATGAGAAATCATATAACAGAAAGAAAAGAACAAAGCAGAGGCGGGAGAGAGTGTTTTAGTTAGTTTCAGGACAATGGCTTTAGCAGGTGGAAATCAAAGATAACATAAGACTAGAGTTATGGTTGTGACACCATGTGGCTTCAATCTTTCACAAGGCTAATAAAATAGGCTCGGAGGTGAGCCAGAGTTAATGGAATTTTCTCACGGAAAGAGATTGCCCTGATTTTATGATTTAACTCAGTGCCCTTGCCCTCCGAGTGATCTCTGATCCAGCAGCTAATAGAAAACACTGTCTCTATAACAAAACCATTACCAGGCAAATCCAATAAAACAATAGCTTTTTATTACATGTTCAAAAACCAATAATCCCATATTGTATTTGGTTGAACATTTAAGGGATTCCCACCAGGACAGCTATTGACTTCTCTGGACTACCCCATATTTGGATGCAATATGTCTCTGAAAGTAGAAGTTATTGTAAAGGTAATAAAATGTTTAAGTTATAGACAGCTATGAATGAATTCATAAGTTTACCTGCAGGACTTCACAAAGAGAACCCTACGTATTTCCAACATGTCAATCTTGTTTTTCTCATCTTAGAACAGACGGGAACATACTGCCGTCATCAATTTACAAGCTGCATTACTTTGCATAACAAAGTCGAACATCCTTTCATACAAATTAGTCAAGCTCGTTTCAGTCGGAGGATATTAACAGGGCTTCCTTTGTAATTGAGGGTCAATTGTCAGGTCAGGTTGGAAATCAGAGCCCATTTACAGTCAGCGGGCAGCCCTGCAGTCAGTTATTAAGCCAAATGTGTGGCCGTGCATTTAATGTCTGCATGTTTTTACCTGCTGCATTGAATCAATGCTTCACTCAGAGCACCGAGGGCCCGAGACAAGATGCTGCGCTCCGACAGAGTGAGAGTGCCATCTACTGTGTGATACTGCACTGTGTTCACTCCACACACGCTGTACATGTACATGTTTCTCTAACACACCACTATGAGGCCGCTGCATGAGAACGCAAATGTCACAAAACATGCAACTCCACATATTTATCTGAAAAGTTGACCAAAAGGAGAAATCTGTAACGTTTACTGTAGAAAATCAGAAAATGCACACGATACATCAACAGAGATTAAGGAAACATGCTAAGTTGAAATACTCGCTTCTCTGACAACAACACTACAGCCACAGCGTCCTGTTTGGAATTTCAATTCCGGTTCATAACTTGTGTTATTGTTTGCCCATTTCACGTTAATTAGAGTAAAAATTTATGTTCAATGTTCGCTGTATGAGTAACTCTCTGTTTATCAGTTGTAAGAAATCATCAATGATTTTTTAGGAGTACATGTTTATATGGTTAAATTGAGCAACATGTTAATGATGTCTAGCAGGCAGGAAGACAGGCTGTATATAATCAGGCTCCTCAGGTGCTCAGTGACGCTGTGGTTCCACTCAGAGCCTGGGCGTCAGCACCACATGGAGCATTCAACAGGAATTGTAAGGTGCCCTTACGTAAATCCTCATTTGGACAAACAGCTTTTTCTGTTCGGGGGATCAATGTGGAATTCCTTACCTACAGAACTCAAACTGGATCCTGACTGGGATCATTTTAAACTCAAACTGAAACTGTTAGTCATGAATAAGAGGGTGCTTCTTGTTTTATGATGTTACAGTTTTATGTTTTTAATGTATGTCCGTGAATGTTCTCATTCGTCCAGGTCATTGTAATCTCAGGAAAGATTAAATCAAAAGCAACTGGACTTGTTTAAACGTCTTTTCTGATGACGTTTCGCCTCTCATCCAAGAAGCTTCATCAGTTCATGCCTGTCAGAGTAGTCTCAGACTGTTTTTTAATGTATGTTTTCACTGCTGAGCTTGTGTTTTGCACTGTCTCCTCTATATTTATTGTTGAGTTTTACATACTTTGAAGGTCCAAAGAGGGACGGATATTGCAAATTAGCTTCGGCTATAAATGCCATGGTGTCTGGCATATGCTACATACTTGTCCATGTACAAATACACTTTGAATAATAATAAATAACTGGAGGTTTCAAGCTTCCTCATCACACTTGTGTAAGTTACATGCTGGACCAAAATTGTATCAAAACTTGTTTTTAGGTCACTAAATCCAGCTTGGATGTACTGAACAAACAAGCTCAAACATCCAAGAGAAGTAACAATAAGCAAAACATGTTTGCACAGAAGTAAAGAAAGAGAAAAAAATGATCCAAACAGGCTGAGGTCTCACCACTGCCCTGGCTGTCACAGTCTGGTCCAACGAAGACGTGAATGCATACAAAGGTCAACAGCGCCCTCTGCAGTTTGGGACTGGGAGTGTAGAGCAGTGGACCAAAGGAGGTGGGATCCCACACGTGTAGCTGGTAGCAATGAGCCGTCAGGACGTCACAGACACCCAGAAAAGCCTGATATGGAGAAATGAGAGGAGGTTAGAGGTTAGAGGAAAGAGTTAACTGTGCCATTGTTGATAATACGCAAATTTATGCTTCCTGTCCGTCCTACCTGCTGCTGCACGCTGCGGTCAAAGTGGGAGAGAAAGTGATGACCCCTCTCACAGAAGAGACGGAGCTGGAGTCTCTGTGCCACAGCTTTCTCCTAAAACACACACAAACAGTACATTGGATATTTAGTTAATGAGCTTGAAATTCTTCAAAAATAATATCGGGCCTCCCTTTAAGTACAGTCCCACTACACTGTACACATCAACACACAACAGACACTCTTGTTCGTTACTCATCTCTTTCACATCTGTGCATCATTTGCATCACTTATCTTGTTTACTCAACAATTTTTTCATCTATTCTCTGCAGGACTGCAACGAAGGATTATTTTCATAATCTACTTACAGTGATCTACACAACAGACTGTTTTACTGATTAATTCATGAACTTTTCAGACTATAAGGTGTCTGCAATTTGCTTAAAGATGTCACATCACAAGCTCCCATAGAACTGTCATAGAGGACAGAGCAAAAACTTAATGTAGCTTTTCAAATGTGAATATTCAAATGTTGAAAAAAAAATACCTGACAATTAACTGATTAATAAAATAGTTGATTAATTTTCTGTCAATTGATTAATCAAGTTTAATTGTCTGATAGGTTAAGCTGCTGTATGTGTTGCTTATTTTTTAAAGGATAACTTTGGTATTTTTCAACCTGGGCCCTATTTCCCCATGTGTATGTGTGTGTATGATTGACAGCTGCAACTCGTTTTAAAATTGGTGCGGTATTGAGAGACACGCATACAGCCGCCAGCTGCGAAACGAGTTATAACGGTAGATATTGGGGCAAAGTGGTCCGTCAAAGTTTGTACATTAAACGTGCTTTTTTTCACCACAATCCGGCTCAGATCACCAGTGTAATCTCTGTCAACAGTATGCTTCACTTACTGCTGCTGCGTGTGACGACATCTCGCGGGATCTTTGTTTGTTACCGGAAGAAAACAGCAGTCATGCTGAGAGCCGGTCAGAGCGGAGTTAGCTGTCCCGGAGTTCAGTTGAAAGTTTTACTGCAACTATTGAAAACAATGGTTCGTGTTTTTGCGTCATCGAAGTGCAAGAACAGGATGTCGTGCAACACCCCGTACAGCTTTTACAGGCTGACTTTGTCATACAGCAACATGCTGAAGTTGTGGCTAATTGTGCTAAAACTGGATGCTAACGCTCCTGTCCAGACACGGCACCTTGCAGTCTGCGTGCACTTTTCTCAAGATGACTACTGCCAGCCCAAGAAGAGAAGACATCCCATCCTGAAACACTTCACCAAACACACCTCAAGAAACCAGCTGTCCCACTCGCTGCAACAAAGACATTCTTCAACAAGCAAAGATCCTGTGAGATGTCGTCACAGAGTGAACGGTAAGAGACACGCTTTGCATGTTGTTGACAGAGATTACACTGGCGATCTGAGCCGGACTGTGGCGAAAAAAAGCACGTTTAATGCACAAACTTTGACGGACCACTTTGCCCCGATATCCACCGTTATAACTCGTTTCGCAGCTGCGGGCTGCATGCGCGTCTCTCAATACCGCACCAATTTTAAAACGAGTCGCAGCTGACAATCATACACACACATACACATGGGGAAATAGGGCCCAGGTTGAAAAATACCGAAGTTATCCTTTAATATGTATTTTGCTGGGCAGAAAAAAATAAAAGGCAAGTTGTTGAGTTTGTGTATTCGAAATACTTAAAATACATTATTTAATATGTCATTATATTCTACAACTGAATACAGCCTCTGAGATCAACAGAGACCACTTTGATGACATAGATGTCTTTGACATAACATCAAAATTGTTTTTTTGTTTGTTTTTTTTTGCATATTATTGATCATTTCAGTTTTGAGTGTAACTGAAAATTCTTACATATTGTTCCTCTAAGTTCAGACTATTAAATGCCAAAAATGTGATATAAATTTTTACAGAATGTTTTTTTTTGTATTTTCAAAAATTACAAATTACTTGCATATTATTCATAATTAATTATTAATATTTAATTAAATACATTTTCTTATACCAGTTTTTTATACCAGTTGTATTATATGTTGATATATTTGATGAGCAAGTATTTGTGATTTGATACAAGATGCTTTATGATGTATTTGTTCCCATATCTGGTTGCTTGTAATCACTTGTAGTTCAGACTTTAAGTTTATTTCTTCTGCTGTAATTACTGTAGTGCTGAGACCACTCATTGATCAATAATGCACCAATATGAATTAGAAAATAAGAAAAAAAATTATGCTGGGTGCTAGTCACTTATCTAAACATACCTGTGACTTTTTAAAACAATAGTTCAAACCTTTTCCTTTCTTCAGAGGCATAAAACTTTCATCTTGATACTTTACTTCATACTTATCTCACACTTTATATAACTCACTCTTGTTTCACTACTCGTGTTGAGAGACCAGAGCATGGAGTAAGACAGACACTGCAGCACTTCCAGCAGCACCTTCAGACAAACATGAAGTAGAGAGAAAAAGACTGAGGACCAGAATGATACAAAGATTGCAGATAAAAACTTGTACAAACATTATTTTAAAGGAAGTGGATTTACAGTATTGGTACCTCAGGCGGTGCTCCTCCCTGGCTGCTCTCCACTGACAGGAGAGGACACAACAGCTCAAACAGGTTCCACTGAAAGAGGTCATGACAGCTGACAACATATGAAGAGAAACAGACATGTACAACCAATAAATATACATCACTAACAGAATAATGTGCACTCAAGCTTCATTGTGTTCTTAAATCTCACTTGTGGAAAGCTCTGAGTTTCTTCAGTGTAGCTAAAATTTCCTCAGTTTTCTCCTCGTCAGCAGACCAGCTGACACCCTACAACACAGAAATAGGAAATAATGAGGCATCTTGACAAGTCAGGCCTTAAGTTGTAAAAGGTTGAGAATCACTGCTGTAGAACAAAGTAATGTCTACTAATGACTCTTCATCACAGATTATGGCCTTAGTGTGGACATCAGGTGCGAGCAATTCAACCAAAGAGTGATTTTTGATCTCTGATTGTTTAATTTGAAGGATTTTAGATGCCTGAAGAGGTTAAAGTATGAAGCATTCCAAGAAGTAAAGAAAAAAATAGAGAAAATGTAGCAAAAGTATCCTGTGACTACGGAGGCAAGTCAGAATTTTCCCAAGTGTTTGTTGTTGTAATGCTCATTATGGCCACAAGAGACTGAAGTGCACCACTGCCCCATGTTCTACGGAGGACTGATAGCATTTATGTTTTCATCCAGGTGACTTTCCAGGTGATTTCTCCATGCACTCTGAACACATGGAACATATATTAGAAATGAGGGTTCCCACAGGTTTGTCAGGGGTTCTTTGTAAGACTGAAGGTTCCATTAAGAACCTTTTTCATACAAAGAACCCTTTTTGGAAGAAAGAGGTAGATTTTAGAATTTATTTTTGTATTTTGAAATTGCAAATTAGTTGTATTTCAATTAAATAAATTTTCTTATACCAGTATTTAGTATTTTATTTTGATATATTTGATGAGCAAGTATTTTGTCATTTATAACAAGATACTTTTTCATGTATTTGTGCTCGTCTCTGGTTGCTTATAATCACTGGTAGTTACGGCTTTAAGCTTATGCGACTAATTGTTGATCAATAATGCAGTAAAAATTAATCTTGAAAAAAAAAATTATTTTTATGCACTAATATGAGTGGTACAATCTAATCACAACAGTGACTTTTTACAACTATAGTTCAACCAATTTTGTTTCTTCACAGGTACGAAACTTCTCTAGCAAAAGAAACTATTTTATCTTTTTTTTCTGGGCATTAAGAAGTTTTAATTAACATTTCTAGCCAAAAGTAACTTAGAAAAATGAACTTTTTTCACACAAACACAAGAGAGAAAACATTTTAGAACAGACAGAGATTTTTTTCTAACCTGCCGCTCAGGGCTTTCGTAGTGGCCCCTCAGACATTAATTAGTCACTTTTCCGAATGAACAACTAAGAGAAAACAAAAACATGCGGCAACAGTAGTCCTCACCTCGAGTGAGTCCCCCAGCAGTGATGTCAGTTGGTCCACCCAGCGCTGGACCAGAGAGTCTCTAGCAGCCCGGGCCATGGAGCACCCAGCCGTCTCCTCCCCGCACAGACTGAGGTATGTACGAGCTGCAGCCTCAAGAACAGCAGGAGCCCAGTGGAGCTCCAAAACACCTCCCATCTCTGCCATCAGGCTGGACACTGCCTGAGGACGAGGACAACAAAAACTCATTTTAAAATGTGTGGACAGGGACAATTTACTCACACCCAACAGACCATATCAAACAGCTAATAACTATAAAGGCAAATAAACTACACTATGTTGACAACTGTAAAATGATTGATTGAGCAATTAGTTGCTGACATTATTCATTAATTTAAGATCATTTTGATATTGATAGTTTTAAGCAAGTTATACTTTAGAAATACCAAATGTGATCATTATAGGCACACAGATGTGAGTATTTATTAAAACAAACAACTCTAAGAAGTCAAACTTGGTATTTCACTTTGTTTTTCAACATTTTATAGAACAAAACAACAAAATAATTGACCCTGTTAAAGAAGTTTCTTTGTCCAACTTTGTGATTTCAGCTCAAATTAGTGTAATTTCACCATTTAAGTGGAAACAGACAACTTTTTTGCCTTGATTTATCATTATGAAGTAGATGTTGATTGCACAACATAATGGCTATAGAATGATGACAACACCCACGTTAAGATTGGTTCTCTATCAGCCGCACTTTCATCTGTCTGCCACAGGACATGATTTTTCCCCGGAAAAATGATGTCTCCATTATAGACTAGATTAATGACCATTTCATACTTTCTTTCTCTAATGTTTTCTTCTAATGTTACTCCCCCCTTCACCCTAACACCAACCCCTGTAGTTACTTAGGCCAACATTACTCAAACTATGAATTATTTTTCTTATCGATTAATCTGCCAATTATTTGCACAATTAACCAAGCAGTTTAGTCAGTAAATTGACAAATAAATTGTGAAAAATACATCGATATATCTTCAAATGTCTTCTTTTGTCCAACCAACAGTCCAAAACTTACCAAGCAAATCCTTACATTGAAGAAGCTAGAACCAGCAAGTGTTGGATATTTTTGCTTGAAAAATGACTGGAACAATTAATTCATTGTCAAATAGCTGGTGCTGTCTTGCAACAGTGGGAAAAAAACAATAATACCACTAGGAAATGCTAAATAAGTTAAAAAGTTGTCTGATTCCACTTTAAACTTTTGCCCGTGCAGCCTTGAGGGGTGAGAAATGTTCTCAGCATTTTACCTTTATTTTCATAATACATCTATAATTAACTATTTAACTAATCATATTGATATATTGATAACAGTGGCTCAGTAATCATCTCAATTTTATTTCATAGATCCAACACTAACTACAGTCTTAATAGTGACAAAAATATTAAAGATGAAGCAACTGTGTCATGCAATTCATTTTCATAAAGTTTTTTATGTTATTGTTTGTGTGCGTTGAAGGGCTGGGATGCAGACCTGTGTGTTTTCAGCCTCAAGACACTCAGGGAGGAAGTACTGAGGAATCTTCATCAATGAGGCAACAATGTCACTACTACTTGAGAACTGCACAAATAACGACATTATCAAAGATGGACGTTAGCATATTGTAATGAATGTTCTTAATACAGAATCAAAGTGACCAATTTATTGACATTTATATGTGGAATAATTACCTTGGAGAGTAACTTAGGTAGCACCATGAGGAGATGTTCAGTGAGTTTAGTACAGTCATCAGTCAGAAGTTTCTTTTCCCTGACACTCATCACCTGAAACATTAAGGCACAAAGACTCAGTTATTAAAACATAATTCAATACGTCAGTACTTCCATCACATTAGACTTAAAGGGAGAGTTCAGATTATTTAAGGTGGGGCGGTTTGAAGCACTACTGAATTACATCCTAGTTCGCAGAAGCAGACAAAAGTACCAGCATGAAAGCTACGCAATGAACTTATCCAGTGTACAGCCCTTTCTGTCAGGAAACCACCATCATGTAAGCCAAATTGTTGCGCCCTCTCGCTCAACCAGACTCCATTGGTGAACTCAGTAATTTAACTAACCTTTTAAAATACAGACATCACACAATAACACAAAGAAACTAACAGATCGAGGCAGCAGTAGACAAGCAATTCCTGTGTTCTCCAAGATAAAATTACTGGTAGTGATTTTTTAGGTGGACCTCTTTTAAGGGGCTAAAATACCTTTGTTGCTAACCTCGTCCACAGTCGTGCATTGCTTAGCTTCCAACACTAGTATTCTACCTCTCTGCTTCTCCAAACTGGGGGCGTATCGACCACCATCTACTGCTAGAGTGACTCGTGTGTCACCAGAACTGTCTCATGAATGATGACAGATCTCCACTGACCTTCTTTGATCCACTTCTTCCTGCCAGCGCTGGTCCCTCTGAGGCCTGACGCACAGACGCTACCAGGACCTCCACGAGCATAGCTTGTTCTGCCTGAGTAAGACCTGCACTCACACCCAAACACACACGAAATGATGACTGCTCTAGACATAATTCATACAATAATATGTGTAATGGTGTAAATTTAACTGTTAAGTCTATTTTTTGTTTATATTGTTCTTTTTTTAAACATTTCCTGTTTATATTGTTCCTATTTTTTGTACTTTTTTAATGTTACAACATAATAAATAAACCGTCTAAAACTCAAATCTTCCCCAGAACCTCCACACAGTACCAGGTCCTGCCCCTTTGTGTCCCCCGATTTAGAAAAGCCCTAGACCCGGCCCTAATTCTAACTAACTAATTCAATCAAATCCACAAAATGATTTGTGAAATTTATCCATTGGTGGTCTAAAACATTTAAGGAGAATTCACTACAAATCCACCACAAATACACATGCACACACACCACAGTCCATTACCTGGACCGTGTGAGGAAGGGTCCTGCAGCAGTATAGATGTGAGTGTGGGCCAGTCTTTCAGCAGGGC
Source organism: Lutjanus campechanus (assembly GCA_027495735.1). Taxonomy (NCBI): domain Eukaryota; kingdom Metazoa; phylum Chordata; class Actinopteri; order Lutjaniformes; family Lutjanidae; genus Lutjanus; species Lutjanus campechanus. The sequence goes on along the minus strand of JAJHUR010109854.1, from coordinate 8,303 downwards.
TCCACCACAGTCCCACAGACTGTCCACGAGGTACACCACATGCTTGTGCAGCTGAAAGCGTAACACAGGCAAGACGTTTTAGTCCATCTATGTCGTGGAGGATGAAACACAGCATTATAACCTGTATATAAAGTCCAGGTCATTTTCTTGGCCAAAACAAGAACCTTGAGTTGAAACAGTCAACGTGTTTTCACCTCAGACTCCTGGTAGAACTGCAGCAGAGCCTTCAATCTGGCAAATGTTTGTTGTTTATGTGCATCCTCCTCATTCATTTCATCCTGAGTATCAGATGCAGGGGCTACAGTGTTGAGAACCCTGACAGCGACCAACGATAGCCAGGCAAACAATAATTAACTGTTTGTTTGTTTTTGTATGATGGTTTTGTTTCAAGTGATGGAGGTGAACGTACCTTGAGAAGAGCAGCTCCCCTGCAGTGGCCGCAAGAGGGCGCTGTGAAGAGTAAACAAACTGGAGGAGTTGTTTGTAGTCTTCTGGACAGAGAATGTCATCAGATGTTCTGAGGAGTCAGGGCAGGAAAATAGCAGAGAACATTCAGGATGATTGGACAATAAAAAGGATAAAAAGAACAACCAGGCAGGTGACTCACTTGGAGATGAGAACCAGTAGTTTCATGGTCTGCACTGCCACTTCATTGTCCTTATCCAGGGTCATGGAGATCATCCGCTCCTGGAACACACACATCAAACATGCATGAGCGTACACACTTACACAAGTCTGTCTAAATGTGTATTAATCATATTTTAGATAATAACACAGACTTAGCACTCTGCATCTCTGCAGATTTTTTTTTTTGCTTGCTTGTTTTGTTCACTTATGAACACAACTTTGATATTTCATCACCATTTAAAGGTCCAGTGTGTAAGATTTAGTGGTATATATTGGAAGAATATGGTAGAAATGGGATATAATATTCCTAAGTATGTTTTCGTTAGTGTATAATCAGATTGATGATTATACGTACAGAGGGCGTTGGGTCCTCTTCAACAGAGGCCACCATGCTTCACTGCCATTTTTTTCTGGAACCCCAGAATGGAAGAAAAAGCCATGGTGTTCTTGATACATTTGCTCTTCCTCAAAAAAATACAGCATCATCGTTTTGTTGGCTGGCATTTGTGAGTGAATAAAAATTGTGGTCACTAGCTTAGCTTTTTAAAAATGGCGGGCCATGCAGAACATCCCGTGCTGGGTTGACCAGTCAGTTGCCTGCTGCCTTTTCACGTCACCATTTAGTATCGACTGAGCTCGCTTGGAACTTTGACGAATGCGATACCAAATGAAGTACCAGGTACTATCCATGATGGAAAATTTTTAAACAGTGAGAGTCAAAAACTAGCTACAGTTGCAGTGTTTGATGGCTGTGAACCTGTCAGCTTGTTTTGATGTTTTTCTGACCCCTAGAGGTCGTAGTTGATGCAGCTCTAAGCAGACGTTTTTACCTTGAAGCGACTGGTGAACAGGTCTAGTTTCGGGAGAAGCAGAGGATCTCCATACAAACCCTGCAGACCTAACACACACTTGAGACGCACATCTGGTATCTGGAAGGTGATACGCATGTCAGTGCAGAGACAATGTAGAGTGTGTGCAGTATCTTGCTTGTTTTTAGTCTTTGTGGTATTTCAATGCCACATTATGCTACAATATGTGTTTTCTGTTGTTTACCTTGTCGTGCATCATCCAGCCCATGTATTTGAGGTAGCTATCATTGAGAAATGCAGAACTATAGAGCTTCATCCACAAACTCAACTCCTCCATACAGATAGAGCGGATTTCTGGAAGCACATCGCTGCACAGACACACACACAAAATCAGCACCATACTAAAGTAGATAACACTCTAATGCACATTGAAAGCTATACTGAAATGATGTCTGAGAAACACTTACCGGTATCTTTTCAGAAAAACTCCTTTGAAGATGATGTCCATCAGGCTCTCTATCTCTGCCCTCTTCTCCTGCAGCTTTAAGAGGATGCAATGGGGCACCAAAATGAGATGTTAAAATGGGACTCAGACATTGATCAAAACTATGGATATTTTTTGACCAAATACAAACTTTAGATGATGTTCAGTCAAGGTGCTTTATTTAAAGTGGCCTATTCCCTTTTCAAAATAACTTGCCTTAACTAACTGGCTAATATCCAACTGAATTTAACAGAGAAGTCCAAATCATGTTATTATCTTTTATCAAAAATTTACTCTCAACCAAAATTCTGAATAATATTTAGTCAGAAAGGAACAGGAACTGACAGAGATATGTGCACGGGACGAGTCCAAAAATGGTTCAGTCCAGCCGGCATCAGCTTTGTGTCGGACCGGCTGTTTTCGTAACTGAAGAACAAATCCACCACCGACTGTAGCTGTAGTTTATTTAAACCATATATGTAAGGGATAATGTACATAAAGGTATCAGGCAGTCTGCACACACACTTTTAACAATATGTAAATAAATACAAAAGAATGTCACAAATATTTTTAGACATTTGCGTACACAGGAGGCTTTTCAAAAGCAAACTTGATCAGATCTCTGAAGTCTACACCTAAAATATTAATGTTCATTCAGTTTGTGATGTGTGCATTTGTTAAAGTGTTTTATGAGTGGATAGGAACATGCATTTGAGTACACAAAATTGCGATCAAATCTTTGTATAAATTTGTAAATCTTATTTTATACTTTTTTTCTCATTTGTAGATAAAGTAATACACATTTATGACAAATTTAATTTCTCTTAATAGAGGAAAGGCACACCAAAGCACCATGAGTCAGACACAACTTGTTCACACTAACTTCCTCTCTGCACAACTGAGGTGTCACTGGTCATACCTCTGTGATCGTCTTCTGTATTCTCTCCAGCTGCAGTGTGCTTTTCTGTCTCATGGTCTTTGTCTTCTGCACCTCGTACAGTTTCTGGCTGTTTTCAATACTAACGCTCAGGCTCACAGCCACGCCCACCAGAGAGCTCAGCAGCTTCACCGCTTATCAGGGACATCCAAACCAAAAGGCACAGATTAGTTTATTGAATGTGTTTATATCCATGTATGTGTCTCTGTGTGTGTGGGTGTGTGTGTGTTAGACCTGGGCAATACAGCTGAAAAACCAATCACGATAGTGAAGTTTCATATCGGTCGATATCAGTCAATGAATTACTGATCATGTAGGTTGTGGCTGACTACATGTTGTGTACTCCAAGGGGTGGAAGAGGCTAAGGCGATAAAATGAGTAGAAATCACAATATTTGAAACCAAACACCTTGATATTGTGACAATACTGCAGAAATGACAATTGGTGCTTAATGAGATCTTTTTGCTAATTACTGACTATTATGACAAACAGGGTAAAGACAAATAAGAGAACTAGAACAGTCTGGTAAGTTCAGAAAATCTCACCCCTTTATTGTAATGCAACCATTAAAAAACAGGAAAAGACAACACTTATGCCACATCATGATATAACTACATCCAAAATCTATCACGGTATCTAGTTTCATATCACGATGCAATATAATGTTGATATATTGCCCAGCTCTAGTGTGTGTGATTTCTATTTTCTTACCTGCTAGCGTGCATGTGTGTCTGAAGGCCCGTACATAAGAGTTGGACAGCTCGGTGAGCAGTGAGATGAGGGTGTTCATCAGGTAGCTGTCAAATATGACGCTGTGCTGACACTGAGCCACCAGCACCGACACAAAGTCACAGAACTCAGAGTGGAACCAGCGGCCGTACGCTCCAGACTGTATCAGAGGATACTCCACACTATCCTACAGTAGAGTGGGAGAGAAATGGAGAAAAAATACTGTGAAGGGCAGCAGTGATGTAAAAGCTGGTGAAGCAAGTCATTTACAGGATCAATTATTTGGCGTCTCTACCTTCCTGATATGAAGGAGCATGTTATGGACGGGAAATGCCTCCATGAAGGATCAGTCAGGAGTTTGAACCTTGTCACCCTAACTTAAATTCATGAGAAAATGAAAAATCTAATGTCCCTAGATTTTCACTATTTTCTTCTCCAACGATGAAATACTACGATCTTACTCAACAGATGATAACAGTTCTGTGACACGACCACTACACAATATCTTAAATTACTACAAACTATTAAGCTTTCTATTCAGTCTTTATTATAAATGGGATCAAACATATGTGAATGAGGGAGTGTGATTGTTATGACTTATGTTATATACATTTGTATTGAATGTATTAATGCAAATAAGTGACTTGTTAATCACCGTTATAAACCAGATTTAAGAAATGCTGTGGCAAAAAGGTGAATTAAAAATTAATGCAATCTTCTAATACAGGAAGTTGAAAGATAAATCCATTAAGTAGGGAGGTGCTACTGACTGTATCCATGGGCCACGTGACTGTGAGGATCCACGGAAAGGCCAGAAACTTCTTATACTGCAGTCCAGCGACCTGAAACACATGCAGTCATACAGTGTCAGTCCAAAGTGTTAAAACCAATGTGACAGTGACAGACAGAAAAGGAAACTCAGATTAAAGACCTTGTACCTCATCCAGCTCCTCCACCATCTTACTCCTGACTTCACTGTCCTCTTTGCTCTGACACATCTCTGCTGTGACCACACCTGGGAAAGACAGGAGAGAAACATAGACCTCATTGTGTGAATTTTATGTTTGTGTTGGTGATTTTTTAGCATTAATTTAGTATATAATCTCTATAGAGAGAGTCCAGAGTCCAAAGCAAAGTCTATAAATGTCTTTATTTTGTTCAACCAAAAGTTCAAAACCCAAAGACTCTTCGTCATTTATGATCATAAATGACGAAAGAGCAGCTTGAAGAATGACTGAAATGATTACTTGATTATTAAAATAGCTGTCTTTTAATTTCATTTCAAACTTCTACTGATTAATCAACTAATCTTTGCAGCTCTAATTATGTCAATGACATGGTGGTCCCCACATATATTGTAACACAAGTTGGTGTGTGTGAGTGTGTTTGTATGGCGTTCACTTGCCTTTGCACCCAGAACACTGGATGAAGAAGCTGATGAGATCAAGGAGAGCCGAGTCTCTGTCCGTCATATAAGCCTCAATCCAGTCATCAATCACCGCCTGCTCAGACATCACAGTAGAGTCAGTAGTAAAACTCTTGATAATGAGATTTATCTCGGCCAATGTCTGATCACTTTTCCATGTCAAATATCTGTGTCTTTCATTTAGTATATTCAGGTGTTTTGACAGTCAGGATATGGGCTCATTCTTATTGTACAAATGGTTGTATGCAATTTCTCATTAGCTGAATGTATCCTGATTATAACTGGAATATTAATGTGCATGTAAACTTATCAACACAATGATCAAGTGCTACTCTTTAATTATAAATCAAAGGTGAACTTGTGTTTTCTGTGCAGACTTCTCAGACTACTGAGGAAAACAAAGACACATCTCAGTGTAATTTCACAGAGAAGGTTTGACAGACATTGCAGGTCTCAATAAAGAAAGAAAGACAATATAGAGTAGAAGCAAATATACCAGAGTTTGGCTAGTCTTACCTGCATGGCACTCCTGCCCATGGTGATCACCTCGAACAGGGTGACAGCCTCCACCTGCCTCTGTTTACCGTGGCTGCCTCCAGCTCTGCTGACACTGCTGCGGCCGGCTTTTGCAGTTTTGCGCTTGACATTTTCTGAGCCCTCATGTGCTCTCTTCCTTCGTTTCTATGGGGTTTGAAAAGACAAAAGACAGATAAGACCATAAAGATGGCTGCTTGAAATTATTTACATATGAATGCAGGGCACTGCATCCTGAACAGGCCAAAACAAATTTCTGAATTACAAACTCAGTGCTGGCACTGAAGTACCTTGATGATCAAGGTGCAAATTTAAGAGTCAGTCAGGTCCCAGACACTTCACTGCTCCACCTGAGCGCTAATGAGCTTCATCACACTTCAGTAACATTTAGTGAAAAGTCTTTCAACACACTGTTGCTTTTTTATTTATTATTAATGATTAAACAGAAGATTTAGCTTCATCAATAAAAAAGTCTGACGACATTAAATTAATCGTTTAGATTATTTAAAGTGGGGTTGTATGAGGTACTTATTAATTGTCAGTGTACTACCTAAATTGGGTGGCAGGCAGCACACCCCCAGTTTGGAGAAACAGACAGTATTATCAGCACAGAAGCTTAGCAATGAACTGCTGTGGACAGGGTCAACAGCAAAATGTTTTTTAGCCTCTTGAAAAAGGCCCATCTAAACAGACTGATTTCTTTTGAAGTCTATACTATATATTAGTGCTGTCAAACGATTAAAATTTTTAATCAGATTAATCACAGGGTTACTGTGGATTAATTTCGATTAATCACGATTAAATATCATTCATTTTTAATCTATATTAATCGCGTTTCATTTTGCATGAGCAAAAAGACTCAAGAAAGAAGGGAATATATCATAGACTGTATGTAGGCCTATAATAAAGGCGAGATGTCTCCTCCGCGCTGCCGGCTAATGGAGTCACACGTCTGCACTGGCGGTCATCTTTCCACAGTCAGCTGGCTCACCCATAACATTGTGTTGT
>JAJHUR010109851.1:0-12404 GCA_027495735.1 Lutjanus campechanus | reverse complement strand
CCTTCTAATGGGCTCAATATACAATATACTGTGGGACTGACTTCCTGACAGCTCAGCTCAGCACAGGTCCCTGATTGGCCTAACCTGAATAAATGGTAAATGGACTTACATTTACAGTATATAATGCTTTTCTAGTCTATCAACCACTCAAAGGGCTTTAACAACTACATGTCACATTCACACACTAATGGAACAGCCATTGGGGGCAATTTGAGATTCAGTATCTTGCCCAGGGACACTTCAACATGTGGACTGAAGGGGTCAGGATTGAAGCGTTGTTAGTGGACGACCCGCTCTACCTCCTGAGCCACAGCCAGTAGGTGTTGGCTTAATCTGCCTAGAGGGTTCTTTGTTTCTCTGCTTTACCTGATGAAGGTCTAAGGACTAAAACGTATCTTTAATGAAATTCATTTCAAGTAAATTACAGTGTGCAGGAGTTCTCTCTTCTCCTGACGGTGGATTTTCCTCCTACGCACCTGTCTGCAAGAAACTAAAGGTGTGCATTAGTGCTAATTCGGTGTAATAAATGAAAGCCATTAGACAAAGCTCCTCTTACGAGTCAGGCGAGTCTTTCTCGCGGTCACTGTCTCTGGCCCTCAGCTGGAGAAGAGATGGCATGGGCGGAGGTGGTGGGGGTACAGGTGATGGCGAAGGCTCCCGAGGCCCCAGATGCCCTCCGTTGTCTGAGGGGCTTTTGGCGAGCGGCCTGTATGTATGTGTCCGGGGTGGGGGGTGGGCCATGGTGGTGGACGGCAGGCTGTAGTCATCTGTTAAAGACAGGACAGAGGAGACATCGTAGAGCGAAGTAATGAAGCAGAGCAAGCCAGACAGGAGGAGACAAATAGGTTGGGGAGAAATTACTTATTGTATGAAACATTTTTGTTATATATAAAGCATCTCTCACCATTGTTTATGACAGCATATGTTGCATTGTATGTGTCAGAATAGTCATCATCTGTAGAAGAAAGGAACAAACACTGATTGAAAAACATGGCTTCCTCCACATTTTCCATTTCAATATTTCACATTTTTTCAGACATATATTTCTTGGTAGATGGTCAGACCATATAGCTAAATGTTTATTATGTAAATAAATTGCTTTAAATAGGTTTCTTTTTGAGTATGCTATACTATACTAACTATTATCCTCATTAACATATTGAATAATAATTTTATATTGTTGTTGACCTGAATTTTTATAAATAAGAACCAAAAATGAGTTGAGAAAAGTTAAATAATTTTTCTTTTACAGCATCTGTGCAGCCTTGTTTATTCACTGAGGCGACAGAAACAACAATGAATGCAGCGATAAAGGTTTGGTTTCCTTACGCAGAAAAGATATTCCGTTTACTTTTCTGATAACTACATCACAGCATGACTTAAAAATATTCACACAAGCATAAAGCTATAATATGTAACATTTCGGCATGAAAATGTCTTAAAATTTTGTTGAGTTGTGTGCTTACATTATTTCAAGTGTTTCAAACAATGTTCGAACACAAAGAAATCCATAATATGACGAAATATAGCGTGAAATTTAATCCTCCCTCGTCCCTCGTGAACATGATTTCTGCCTGAGTTGTGTCACATAGATTTCCATCAGCTATTGTGGTTGTTTAAAAGTGAAGAAACCAACTCCCATGATCCCATGCTACTTCACAATGTCATAAAACTACGTCTTCTGTTATTGTTTTAATGTGCGAGAGGCACACACTTAATCTCAAACTAATCTGGTCATGGATGTCTGCATTTGGTTCAGTTTTATGGCACTTGGGGTGGAACTGTTTAGCTGGCTGTGGTGTACAGGCAACTCTCTGTTGCATGCCATACCTCTTTCCTTTTTTTAGATAACATCAAGCTCGCTATGGCTTGCGCTCTCAGACAGATTTTGGATACACTGGCTGCCTCCTCCAAACACCATAAAAACACAAAAAAACAGAGGGGCACAGGGGCAATAATCTGGAAACACAAATATTTTTTCCATAATCTCCTTTTCCTTTTATACTTCCAGACCTGGAAATGACTAAAATCAAATTCCATTCTTTTCCATACTGTGCAGGAAAGAAAGTACAAGTGTATGGTTTCCTCTCTTGGGAGAACAGCACCTTCAGTCAGCCTGAATACAGTCAGTTACAAAGTAAATTCCAATAGTGACCATTTTTCACAGCGGAGAGAAGGATCAAAACCACCCAAGCAGCATAAACCACTTCTCCTCTGTTCATCCACAAGCTCAGCATGTTACAAACAACTGTTTTTCCAATATGTTTCTGTTGAGTTATACGCTGCATTTTTGATTCTGGCTGAATTCAAAGTTGCTGTGTTCTGCAAATGAGAAAACTGCACATCTCCTTGACTCCTTTTTTAATTCAAGGGGGTAATTGCACGGGGGTTACTGGAATATTGCTTCTTAAAAACTGAGAATATGTGAATGTTCATCATGGGAATGCTCCAAGATCATAAAGATGTTTTTCAGGCACACACGATCATGAAATTGTGTGTGCGCTGCAGTAGAAGAAGCCTGAGCAGTTATGAACAAACAAGCCTTGTACTGACTGTGTGATTCTGTCAAGCCCACAAAATTAGAGCAGATTTCCCAGGACAGCTCAGTGTCGATTAGAGGTTTCTCTCAATTCCTCCTCCTCCTCTCCAGAATCTCTTGCTCTCATCTAATGAGCTCTGGCTCTGAGCTTCTCTGGCAATTCTGGTTTAACAAAGACCGACATGCACATGCACAGACACACAAAGATACACACATGCGTGCATGCATGACCAGTTCTTCTCATAAAGTCTAATGCTCAAATCACATTAAGTAATTTCTGTTGTTCAGTGTGATTCAGTACAGACTTACCTGCTTTGTGAACCTTGTGGATCTGTTTGAACATAGTTTTGTACCAATCCTTCGGCCTATCCACCGTCTGTGGAGAGAGAAATAACCATAAAGATTTATGTGCCGTGAAATGCAACATAAACTGGATAGCTGAAGTTAGAAAGTAGGAAGGGTTCCCACTGTTTTATAGGACATTACTGAGTAGAGAAAACACAGTCTCAGCCTTTCCAGGGATCCATATTTCACTAACAGAGAATTAAAGTCATGCTGAGACATTAATAAATTATTTATAAGATACATTCATCGTTGGAGACACTCTCCATAACTTCCTCTTAAGAAATGTTGATCGTGCTTGTTCAGTGAAAAAAGTTAGGATGAATTAAGGACGACTAAATCTCCTTTCTTCTGATCCGAAATAAATAATCTTGTCAAGAATCATTTGAATCAGGCTACTTAATTTAATTTAAGGTAACTGCTCTTAGTGTGTAAGATAATTAATCTATTTATCAGCTGTAGCGCACACACGCACATATCCAAGGGATCTATTAAAGATACAGTGAAATAAAAAATATATTTTCTAAGTAATCCTACATCCCTCCATGTGTTCATTCTTTATTTATCTGTTTTAGTTAGATGTGCCCTTTTGAAGTATTTTCTTATCAAAACCTCTCTCCTTTCTCTTCCTGTAACACACTGAAACATTTTCAATTATTCATGGTGAACTCAGGGTATGTATATATAAATTTACCCAATAGCTTAAGAGTTGTTCTAGCTTGCAGAGTGATACCTTTGTAGGATGTGTGTTTGCATATCAGCTGGCAAAAAAACCTTTTGTTTACATTTCCAAATAATCTGCTTATTCATTTCTCCCTATTCCAGATGATGTAGGTGTAGGCTAACAGCCCTATACAGCTCCATATTTTCTAGATAACTCCCCCTTGTGAGGGATCCAATTAAACCTAAAGGATTAAGAAAGGATAAAGATGCTCTAACTTTGTTTTTTGTGAATTTAAGAGAAAAATAATATTGTACTAAAGTGGGAACAGACAACTTTTGCTCCCCCATTTTGAGTAATGATATTGCTTTGCACCAATAGGGGTTGGCGTAGGGTTGGGGGAGTAAAGCTAGAGGAAAAGATTAGGAGAAAAAGGGTGAATTTAGTCGATCATAGAGACATAATGTTCCTGGGAAAAATCGTGCCCAGTGGCAGACAAATGAAATTTAAGCTTATAGGGAACCAATCTAATTGTGGATGGTGTGATTATTCTACAGCCAATACACTGACCAGTCAATATTTACTTCATACTGATAAATCAAAGTAAAAAAAAAAGTGAAAATCATAGGATGCTTTAGCTTTACCATCAATGTGTAGCCTACATAGCCAGAAAAAGACAATATAGTGTTATAAATAACACTACTACTAAAACTACTATGGCTACTACTACTACTACTATTTTGGTGTGTGTACGTGTTTATGTGTATGTTAGGATGATTGTGCCCACTTTGAGAAATCAATGTCAGCAGGTTTGGTTTCAGAGGATACAGAAGCCATGTCGCTTACAAAGCCAAAGTGGGAGCTCCTGGTGCTCTGCCTGGAAAATCCAGGAAAAACGCTGGTATGTGTGTCTTTGTGTATACAGTATAGATCTAACAGCCACTTCAAAAAAGAGCTATCAAATGGCAGAGAGACTTAATCCTCTCTTTATTCAGTAGCACTAAACAGTGAGTCTGGACTCTGGTCAGAGAAGAGGCAGTTTGGCTCCACAGTGAAGGAGTGTGTGTGACTGAGCATGTAGCATTGGCACGGCCGAGAGACGGGCCAATTACCGCTTCACTCTCCATGGTTACCAAATAAAGTGCCCACAAAAATGTTTGTCTGCTCACAACAAGGAGCATCTGTTTTTCTGCTTTCCTGCATTTTTTTCTTTTCACCTTTTCTCTCTGCTGTTATTGCCCGTCTTTCATTCTTCCTCTAACTGTCTTGTGTTCAGTCACTCTCTAGTTTAACATGTCCACCTTTAAATTTCGCTCTTCAAGAAACGGATAACTGAGTGACATTGACATGAAAAGCCCTAACAGAGATAACACACACTTTGACAAGCAAAGCAGCGAGGATGCTGCAGTGCTAAAGCAACAGACCTGTTCTGAGCTCATCTTTATAACTAGCACACAGAGGGAAAGATACTGAGAGACAGTGGGAGCGAGAGAGAAAGGGCTTTTAATATGGGGTCAAAAGCTGCTGACAGGTGAGAGTAATCCTCTCTCGTGAGGCTGATCACATATCAACACAAAAGAAATGGGTCAAAAGACACTCCTGTGCAACATCACAGTACCTAAACCAATCTGCTGCAAACCAGCTCTGTGTGTGTGTTTGAGCTCACCGTGCGGATGGCGATGGGGATGCCGGACTCGTCCACGGGGCCGATGCCTTCATAATGAGGGGCTTTGATGACGGACACCTTTTTCTCTTCCTCTGAGAAGCGGGCGATGGGCACTGTACTGCTGACGCTGGTATGGCCCGTCACCACAGACTCTCTGGTAACTGACTCGCTGCCCTCTAGATACCAGGAGGAAGAGGAGGAAAAAAGCAAAACCAATTTCACACCAGGTGAAGAAGTGAACACTTAATCATCCTAAGATTAATTGCTCTGCTGTATGCGTCAAGATTTGAGTAGTACAAAAACAACATCTATTTTTCTCTCCATTTTGTACTTATTACTTTCTTACTGGGTCTGTCCTCGACTAATGAGACTATTGTAAGTGTGTCATGAATCCTTGACCTCAAGTAAAGTTGTACATTAAAACATCATTAAATTTTATTACACTGTCAAATGCTTTTGTAACGGTCTCAGGAACAATCTCCTGGACTACGTCAACTAAAGGTACCATTTCAACTTGTCACTAAGAATTCATTGGACAGCTGGTAGCTAGTTTACTTGTTGTTAAAGTAGGCTAACTGCTGTCTGCTGTTATCTGTAACAGTCCATCTGAAGCTGGGTGACATTTTTATCTTGGTTAATGTCACGTTGTCGTAACAAATATATAAATATACATACATTTATCCAAATACCCATTACCTATCCAACTGGTATGAGTCCTTAAAATATTTACAGATTCTTGAAATTCTAAGCACTCCTTCAATTTAAGAGCAGATTTTATTAATATTATATACGACCAATGAATGTTTAATGATTTTCTTAATTGCAATTCTTTCATGTTTTGCTTTTTTTGTTTCCATGCATGTAATTAAGCTTAAAGAGAGCAAGAGATTCTGAATTCAATGTATAGTAAAATACCACTTGTCGAGTATTTGCACTTAATCATAACGATGATGACTTTAGAATGTCATATAGCGAGCAGAGATATTCAAAGAATTCTCATCACAACATGCTGCGTTCTCGGCTCAAATGAAGGGACAAAAGAGCAGCGACTCACCTGAACTCCTGCTCTGTCTCGGGAGCCCAGTGTGGAGTGAGGTGGGGGGAGGAGGGTAGGATGGGGGAGAGAGGGGCCTCTGTGGATGGCTAGTGCTTCCATTCATAGCGTGAGAGAGGACCTGGCCCTAGGAGTGACCCACAATCCAGAAACAGAGATCATTAGTCACTATCAATCACAAAAGGCAGCAAAATGTACAAATATCGATTTTCTACAGTGAAGAATGTTGCTGCTCTGCCCTACAACATTAGATAATAAGTATAAATGTAAGAAAAAACAAGAGAGTGATTAGTTTTATAAATCCATTATTAGTCATCATGTTGCTATAAAACTTAACATTTAAACAAGTAGAGCAACCTAGTATGGAAATAAATATACATGTATACAGATATTGGGGCTGATGTGACTCATAGGAACAGCTGAATCTGAAGTGACTGTACAACGTTAAGAACATTAGTGAGGGAAAGGGCCACTTATTGAATCACTTCACTTCAAAAACAGACAGAAGAGATTAAACAGTGACGGTAAACAAACACAACTCTTTCAGGTTCACATACATTTCTTCATAAATTAGTTGTGACATAAACAAGACAGCGGACAGGATACAGTTACAATGGGAGGCTCTTCTGTAGAATGCTCTCCCATTCAACATGGCACAGGAACATATGATTCCATCTGACAGAGGATAAAAACATCTCAATTTAAAGGCCTGCATGTTCAGATCAAAGATTCATGATAGATCGAAAACCAGTAACTACTGTGTCCTGCAACCAACGCAACAATCTAAAAGTGATGAATTCACTTTAAAGCAACACACTCTGTTGACCACACTTACTGCCAGTGTATCTAACCGCTTATCTACACAGGTAGTGTTTCAGGTGGATTTTTTTTAGTTGTCTCATGTGTGTCTGACAGAACAGATACTCTTCTATTTTAAACAACCCTGCTGTCTGCAGGCTGTGCAACAGCTCACTTACACTATACATATATGTCCCAAAGTGTTTTTCTTTTATTTCCACGTTCTGGGCTTTCAGTGATAATGGTATGGTGAGGTGTCTGCGCAGACCCCAAAGGATACTAAAAGACAATACCCACCCCAGCCACAGCCTGTTCACTCTGCTGCCATCTGGCAAGAGATACGCAAGTATCCATTACTGTACCACCAGACTACTGGCCAGATCACTGCCTCTGTTAATGTTCATATAATGCCACAGCTACCGATCTCCAACTAAGGGTTCAAGCCTGTCCATTATAATCTAGTTCCAGATCTGTAAATAACTGACCACATCTCAAATTTGAGTGTTTTAAAAGCTGGCGTTGCTCTTGTCAGTGGGTACTTCTTTGCTTGGAGAAGCAACAAAGCCAATCAGCACCTTTGTAAGTGGGACTAAAGTTAGGAACAGGATCTGTAGTATAACAACAACGAGCAGTGAAGAAATTTCTCACTTGATTGCTTGTTGCCTAGTTCCAAAATGGGTGGGACTCAGGGTCAGCTGCCAATGTCCGACTAAATACTGTAGTCCTAAATAATGGCAATTTCAAAATCAGTCTTGTTCAAATTGGAAGAAAAAGTCCACATAGAAATTTTGTCATCATCAAGAGATGTAGCATTATGCAGCAGGGTCCCTTACATTGATCCCAGGGCAGTATCATGATACACAGGACATGTAACTACAGCCTTCTTGCATGTTACATTATAAAACCCTCCACCTCACCCCGGAGAAGTTCAGACTTTCAGGATACCAGCAACCTGCAGCCAACAGTCTCCACCCTGCTGCAACTTCTCTGAAAAATGGTTTTGTCTCATCATGAATTCTTTATGTGAACTGGCCTTTAAGAAACAGTATTGATTGACTGCACTGGATTGCAAAAAAAGCATAACAAAGAGAAACAAAGACAAGCAGACATAGACAGAGTCCTAAGTACAGACATGAACATAATAAGGGAACATAATGGGCAGAATTTAATTCTGATATCTGACAGGTAGGTTGTAGTTTGTGGTTAGTGAAAGGTAAAAAAAAAAAAAACGGTAGTAATAACACACTTTGTGAAGGTTTGGTTCAGCCATCCAAATAAGTAAGGGGAGGAAGGGAATCATTTGTTTTGGTAATGATATGTGTTACAGCAGTGACTTGTTGGGATAATTACGTTAGTGAAAGTGGCTGCTGCAGCAGTGGAGGCCACAGAGGTTGTTAGCACATCATCAGCAGCAGTGGATGTGTAGGCAGAGACATGGCTGAGGGTGGGCGATGGCGTGGGTGAGGCGCCAGGCGAGTCCAGGCTACAGATCTGCAGCTCATCCAGCAGACCCGCCGTGGATGACGAGTAGTGGCTGAGGGCTGACACCGTCACGGGGGAGGCAGAGGGTGACACGCAGCCACCGATGCTCGCACTGCTGACTGTGGCGAGGCTCGGCCCGCTGACTGCGCCAGCTGTGCTGCCAGCTCCAATAGGAACATATGGGGTGGGCGATAGAGCCTTGGGCATTAGGCCTGACAGGTAGTCGAGTGAGTCAGAGCTGTGGCAGCGATAGGGGGAGTGCCGTGCTGCGGGGTCGGGGGAGGGAGGCCCCTGGTGTTGGAGGGAGAGGGAGTTGATTGGAAAAGGAGGAGAGGAGGAGAGCGCTTAGTGAGATCACTCATCAGCCATGTTGTCACAAAGGATGTGTGGAAGTAACACGTGAGCCTAACAGAAGGTGAAGTGCTGCTGTGAAACCACACTGAGGTGTCATGAGGCTGCAGCATCATCTTCTGAAACGTGACTGATGCTGTGAATGGAAGAGGCTCTGTTAGTTCAAACTCTCTGGAAGGCAGCAAATACACAGACAGTAACAGTTAGGGCTGGGTATCTGTACTCAATACTAGGGATTCATATTTTTCCGGATAATTAGACATTAAATATCCCAGGAACAGAAGCACACTATTCTGGGAATCTTGGGAGATGCACTTGTTTTTAAGGTATAATTCGAGCTACAGTCCAAACGCACTGGTCACATTTCAGGCAACAGTATGTGACAAGGAGAAACATGGATTCCAAACCTGATCATCTGAGTGTATTATTTGGCAGTATCAATAATTATTGAGGCAGAACAATGCCATTTCACCATTAAACATCATAATGAACATGAAATCAACTGCGCATTCTGCATGCAGCTTGAAATTCACTCCACCAGCGCATACACACAGCTGCTGTGTTTTAAGAAAGTAAACTAGGCCCACATATTTTCTGAATATATCTCTACTGTTCTGAATATTTTATAAATGTTTTCCTGGTTTCCTGTTATCATATTTCCTGGAAAATGGTTTGGACAGGCATTCCCAGGGATACTGTTAAACCCTACTCGATACCTTTAAGATATCGATCGAACAAGTAGTATCGCAACTTTTCCAGTCAAATGATACCTGCATTCCATCATTTTCATTTTCATCACCCAGATCTGGGAAAAAAATTACTATTTGTTGTATCGTTTTGCTCACAGCCAATCACTGCAAATGTTCCATTTAATGTGACATGTGATTGCCCCACTACTGCAGCTACAGCTAGCAGCTACATACAGTCTGTGGTGGTAAAGTATGAAATCGTTACTTAAGTGTATTGATATTCGCCCTAGTATTGTAATTTTTTAAATGATACCCAGCCCTAGTAACAGTGGTATGAAATAAATGAAACAGTTGGTTATCACACATACAGTATGAGTTCACACATGTGTAGAACCACAATTAGTCTGAATGGCTGGTTGGATGGCAGCACCAAGACTAATGAACCAAAGGGCAACACACACAAGCAGCATATGACGTGCATTAAAACACCTGTTTTCTATGTAAGGCCAAACACCAGCAGCTTCAAGGAGCATCAAGACAACAAAAAACAGCAATTTCAGAACTTTTGGCCTCTGAATCTGGACTACTTCTTGTTTGTATGGCACGTTCAGTGTGAGCTATGGTCAGTGTATTACCCTTTAATCACTCTTGATGTCACCAAGACAAAAACCCAGGGAAGTTGTATTATAATAGCCTTAAAATGGACACAGTCATTGCTCTCTTTTGTTCTATCGTTACAGCATGGAGTCAGTTATGTACCAACAGTTCTGCAGGAGAAGGTCTTGGTGGAACTGCAGGTGGTGGCTTCGTTATCTCCACCTGGGAAGGAGCTGGATTCGGGGTTTGTTTTGGGGCTTGATCTGGGACCTTGAGCTCCACTGTGTCTTTCGGAGGACGTTTCAGATTCTCGGATGGCAGGTGGACAGAAAGCAAGGATGTCTGTGTCATGGGCGGAGACAGGGTGGGACCCTTTTGCGGAGAAGGGGAAGTGGGAGGTGGGGAACCTGCGGTCTTAGTTTTGGGATCAAGGTAGGAGTTGCTGTGAGCCGGGGGGTCAGGGATGGTGACAGGGGTTAATGTGAGGGAGGACACCTTACGTTTCTGGGTATTAGTGGTGGCAGATGCACTACAGTTAACATCATTTGGGCCAGTGGACTGGTGTGTCTCTTGGACTGCGTTTGCACTGGTCTCTGAGTAGGAGTAAGAAGAAGTGCTACTAATAGTGTATGACTCTTTCAAAATTGCTTTCTCATTCTGCGTGAATGTTAGCATTCCTGGGCTAAAATCATTAGCCAGGGCAACGATGGAGCTGCAGTCTGGTGGATTAGTACCAGTGGGCGAGAAGTGGAAACTCTCTCTCCTGGGGGGTGGCAGAGGCACGTGATTGATATCCTTATTGGCCAATTAGGATGCAACAGCCAAGAGAAGTTCAAGCAACAACAACAAAAAAGTCATCAGTGCAAAGCTTGATACAAATCATCATCAAGTCGTTCCAAATACATACTTAGAAATACAAAATGATTCTGTGCAAATTATCCATAATTATGATGGTTTGTGGTGTAATTAAGAATATCATTTTCCACAGACAATTTTATGAACCAAACATGATTTTTTTTTTTTAAATAGCAGTAAAAAAAGAAAAGAATGTCAACATCTGTTAGTGTGGTGTGTGAGACATTTACCTGTGTTGGTGACTTTTTGTCCTGCAGGTTGGGCCTGACACTGCGGAAGCCTTTGGCAGCAAGAGATGAGCTGCTGGCATCTCCATTCTTAAGGCCATCTGTTACACTGCGTGACCGCCAAGAATCTGAACATAAAGTTCATAACATTAACATCACACACTGCAGTGTTTTTTGATTAAGTTTTCTGGTCTCCTGTGGAGTGTTTCAGGGCTTCTTTTGTCATTTGCAATGTAAAGATTCTCCACCTGAATCCACCATAAGGAACAAAGACTTACCCAAGTCTGATGAGTGAGAATCACTCCCTGGGGAAGAGAGAAGACACACCAATAATAAGTGACCCAACTGAAAGTGTGATCATACTCATCCCTACAACAAACTTCAATGCTACTGCATAGGATTACATCAAAAGTAGTCGTCATCTCACAAAAAACTTGTGAGAATGCCGGGTGTGACAAAAAGAGACTTGGCGATGGGGTTAAGGGAGTGGACACAGGTTTGAAAAGACACATAGCGAAGAGGAGAAGTATAGGACAGAAAAAAAATTCTTTCTTAAGCATTGTATGACTTATCCTGATGTGAAACAGAATATCACCGGCTGATTTAACATTAACATATTCATAAGCAGTCTTAACTCTGTGCTAGGGCTGTGTATTGGCAAGAATCTGATGATACGTATCACGATATAGGGGTTATGATTCAATATATTGCATTATATTAGAATACTGTGAGCAAGGTGATTTATTGCTAGTTTTTAAACTGTCAGCATAAAAAAAATCACCACCATATTCATAAGATCTGAGTAAAAAAAGTTTACTTTTTAGGCAAATCAGAACAGTGAATATAGACAACAACAGTGCCATCTAGTGGTCGAGGGTTTCAACACGATACAAATGAACCACGTACATGAATCTTTGCACGTATCACAATATCATGATACAGAATCACAAAACATAATATCATGATACTCAAGTATATCTATATTTTCTTACACCCCTACTCTGTGCTCTGAATTAGTAAGCGCTGTGTTAGAAGTCTGCAACCATTTGATTGTTTTTCCAGTGAATTAAGCGTTCCTATCAACTTCTAAAGACGGAAACCTGAAACTACTACACTAAAAGGCAAATTGATTTCATTGTTATG
>JAJHUR010109849.1:0-14425 GCA_027495735.1 Lutjanus campechanus | reverse complement strand
AATTATGGTTTAAAAATGTGTATTAAAACACTGAGCGAACTCCTGGCAACTTTAAAAATAAAATGGCTACTCAGTACTATGCTGTGAAATGAAAAAAATTTACATTTTGACAAATGTGTGGTCAAATCCATCAGATTTTGCATCTTAAGCAGCTTAATTAATTTAATTAAAAATTGAATTGCTCGGAGACTGGTTTGTTACAAGGTTTAATCGCAAAGAAGATCTTTCTGGTTTGCATTCGTAAAAGACAAAACTCAAATGGTTGAGAAATTGTAATTGAAATGGAGCACCGTCAGGTTCTGGTCATGTTGGCATTGATCTGGAGAGCATTTCAGCAGCATATAAGACAGTTTTTTCTTCTAAACAGATTATACATGTTAGAAAATAGTTCCTTAACACAAGTGAAACGACTGAAAACGGATAATTTTTGCATAATTCTAAGGCCTAATTTCATATACTTTAAATGATCATCCAAGTTTGGCAGGGTGGTTAATAACACTTTTCTATGGTGTGACAAAATCAGATCACACTATTATTATTGCTCTCCATGAACTTTATGTTTAGCATTCATTTTATAGATGCAATCAGGCTGTCTAATTAACAGCAAGTATGTTTTTTTTTTAATTTGTAAGGAATAAATATGTAAATCAGCTGAAAAATGTAGACCAGATGTTAAATAAAGAAGCAGACAGGATTGGAAGTCACACCGAAATACCTGGTGTTCCATAAAGGTCTTGGTCATTTCTCCACTCAGCATTCATAAGCACTTCACTACACTACCCTGCATTTACACTTGGGCGTACAAATACAAATGGCGAGTGAGTCAGAATCTCTCGACACTAAGTTAGTCAAAGCACTTTACTCCCTAGGAAGCCCTCTGCATGAATTTGCTAAAAATCTCTCTGAAATCACACTCGCTGATTGAAAACATTATTACACTTCTATCAACATTGTCCAGAGGTATTTTCCTCGGTTCTACATTTTTCTTCCAGACGAGAGATGGGGAAGAGGCCAGTTTGGAATAAAAGGAAAATATTACCACCTACAAAAACCCAAATATTAGCACATCCGAGGACTCACAATGGTAAGCTTCTTGGCACATTTACAACAGAAATAACAAGCAAACACTTTGAGAAAACTAGAATGTTAATGGATTTTGGTTTGACATGATTGAACTTTACCCAAAGTTTAGTGTCTGCAGGTAAAAGACCCAGAGCTGATGTTAGCTGCCAGCCTGCTACAAAGTGTGGCTAACGTTAGCAGTGCTAGCAGCAGCAGCAGCAGCTCTCCTTGCAGGTTAATGTCTGTGTCTGTGCTGAATGTGGTCACATGTTGCTTCAGTTGAGTGGTTATATACCAGTTTATTCTGTCACAGTCTACAACTCAACGTTATTTCTGTTTCTAGATTAAAACGCTGCCAAACCATGCTAGTTTTAGCTGTCATCTGTCCATGCGCGGTTACAGTGAACAGCGAGAGGAGCTGCAGCCCCGACTAGTGGCGGGCGACTGCATAACATCTTAGAGGCAACAAGTAACTGGCATTGTGCATGAATAAAATATTGTTAAATAGTTTAACTGACTAGTATTTCTGGTGCCAACTAGCGAGGGTGGTGACGTTTAATCATGTAGTCGACGAATTGCGCACATCCCTAATATATACAGTGGTTGAGAGAGTGCTAAAGGTCTGTATAAGTACTGTTACATTACTGAAATATTACACAACTACAAGTAAAACTACTAGTGTTAATGTTGATGTTTCAAACATTATCAATGGCAACTTTTCCTCTGTCCTGGTCAAAGTCACCTCTTCAAACCCTGCCCTGCCTATATATGAATATAAATAACTTGCCCACAACTCAATGGAGTGGGCAGATTCGAAGGTCTGGACCAAGGCTGCCTCTTAATATATTGCAATTGAGATTACAACCTTAGAAACTTGGACTGACACTTCAAAGCTCTCCACGGACGCCTGGTTGTTCGGGAACTACCGTCCCCCTAATCTTCTTTTTCTCTTCTTCTCCTGGAGTGCAGCATGGGTATGCAAGAGAGCTGAATATTTTATATTTGTGCTGTCAGTGCTAAGATTTCTTTATTGCACTACCCTTGGGCCTACAGTAAATATTTTTGTTAAATTTTTTATAAGTGAAATTCAAAGTTGTGTTTTTAGGTATTGCATGTTAGATTTATAGGGTCAGATTCTTACATTTCAGCTGGCTCCTTCTCCACCCACTGAGACCATTTCTCTCACAGTCAAACTTGCCCAACACTGCTCAAGACCAACCAAAGTCTTGTCTGTTACTTTCTAACTGCTGGAAAAGTGATGTCATCTCTCATTTGCTTGCTATCAGACCCTGAATGCTCCAAGATGGCGCCTAACAAAACTAGGATTTATTCATCTCATATTTGCCTAATTTTGGTTTATAATAACATGCTGGGTATGGAATTAATCTGCGGATGCTCTATGGATGCCAAATGTGCCTTAGCCTGAAACAGACGATGTAAGCCTTGTTTTTAGCCTAGCAATTGTTAATGACTTGCTGCCCCTACCAGCCAGTTAAGTCAATAAAATAGGGCTTTTCAGGGTTTTTCAAAAATTGTGAATCACCGCCACCACAAGACCTTAAGCATACAGTCATAAATGAGCACAAAGTATTATGCCGATTGGTCCAATAGTATGTGAGATTAGCTGTGGGTAAGTAGTTCTAGTCCTCCACAACCTATTACAAGATCTCCCGCAAGCTTATGCCTGATGGAGATGATATTGCTCGCACAGCGGAACTTGGCCAACATACTCTCATAATTTAAATTCAAAAGTGAGTCATCAAATTTTACTCACACCTCCTATCTAGCGACCCCCGCTCCAAGCAGTAGAAGGCCCTTCAGTGCCAAGAGTTGAATAAAGATAAGAGTCCTCTCTGCCAGCTGGTCCTGAAGCTCTGCCCACACACACCAGGGCTTCAGGACACGCGCCAATCTGGCCCTATGAAATCACCTCCAAGCAGAAAGAAAATTATATCCACCAAATCAAATTAGAACACTGTTTGACCCTAAAGAGAGAGTACATGTAGAGTGGCTGGCCACCGTGACCATGATTGAAAACTATAAGGAAAATGTTGATGACTGAGTGGACGTAGACCTGGTCATAGAAACAGACCGTCTCAGGCAGAACAGGCCACTCAGGGAGGTCAGGCTGTTTTGACAAAAAAAGAAATTGAGACAAAATCTCATTTCTTATTATACTGTGAGAAATAAGAAGATTTGATAGAAGCTTTCTTTGAAAAAATAATAAATATGTAACCTGACTTTATCAACCTGATCCTCAGAAACAGCCCCATCTGTGTCATTGTGCTTTATAGCTATACAATATGTTGACTGTTGCCATAGACTACCACTAACAAGGATTACTTTGTAACTCCAGTTAAATCATAAATTAACTCTTATTTATGTTGAGCCAAACTTTCAAACTAGATACACATTTAGAAAGATTACATTTAAACTCTTTTAACCACAAGGTTAGTTTCTACTTTAAACCTATGTTACATTTAATTTAGAGATGCACCAATGGACCGGCCAGACACCGGAACCGGACGGTTTTCTGTGTGACCAGCCCTGACCGGTGACCAGCTGGTCAGCGTCACATGTTCTGCGCTATTGTCAGGTCATGCCCGCAGCAGACACACTGACCGTAACGTCACACCCACAACAGTGCTGATCACAGCAGCACACACTCAGACACACATGAAGTCGGTGTTAGTGATAAATTCCAAGAACAGGATAAAGAGAAGACAGCTGTAAACTCTGTAGCTCTTGAGGCTAATGTTAGCCTGCAGCAGACTGCTGTTCTCAGACTGACAGCTAAAATCTCACATCCTGTTCTGGCTGAAGAATCAACAACCTGTGTTGATGTGTGTCCTCAAACATTTTCTCATCGAGACTCGTTTAACTTATGCTTCTGTTTTTCTCACTGCAAAGTGTTACTACTGCAAACTGTTGCACCGCGTCAGTCTCTGGTTTGTTTACATCTGCTTCCACACAAGGTCATGTGAAACTGCAAGACTGTGTTCCCTCTAGTACATAATATTAATATAATAATATAGTCAGGCCCGGCTGTAATTTGGAGCACTTTTAGAGGAAATGTGTAACTTATATAATACTCAGTGCTTTATTATGAACATCCAATTCAATTTAACAAGAAAAGCAGCAAAAATGTTTGTGAATGCTGTCAATTATAGTTCTTAGAAAGACTGAAATTCGGAATCGGCCAAAATCAGAATCGGCAGGTCAGACTCTTACAAAGATTGGAATCGGCCAAGAAAATTGGTATCAGTGCATCTCTAATTTAATTCTGTAGCAGAAAAAACATTTGGCTTTTTGAGACGGATTGGCCAAAACAATTGCCATCATGGGTAGGCTAACTGGGCTAACCAACTGGCAGCAAAATTCATTCATTATTTGATTCAGTTTCCTCCAGGGAGTTTCCTCAGTGCCGTCAAGTTTGTTACTACAGCTTTTAGTTTTACGGCTGAAATGTTTCAGCAGTGATATTACTGCAGAAAGAAATCACCTGGAAAGCTCGACATGAGAATGAATGACAAGAAACAAAGAAAAACAAAACTTTAGGAACAGAGCAAAACCCCCCTACCCTCTGCTCTTCTATACCTTGTCCAGTGCACTCTCTCACACCTAAAGACAAATTGTCAGAAGTCACAGAGTTTTTAGTTACAGACTAAGATTTTTCAAAGACTGATGATCTTGCAGGGTCACCATCTCCAAGACTACAACCAAATTTTTTTGGTCT
Organism: Lutjanus campechanus; assembly: GCA_027495735.1. Classification (NCBI taxonomy): domain Eukaryota; kingdom Metazoa; phylum Chordata; class Actinopteri; order Lutjaniformes; family Lutjanidae; genus Lutjanus; species Lutjanus campechanus. The sequence goes on along the minus strand of JAJHUR010109849.1, from coordinate 9,627 downwards.
TGTCCCCGCTCTTGTGTTTTGTTGGCAAGCTGCCTGTACATTTATTTCACAATATATTGAGTCTGAAATTTCTCTTTCCCATGATAAAGTATTGTTTGACATTTTTACGTATTTCCTCCTAAATAAATCAAAACAAATAATGTATCATAAATTTGATTCCATTAATTGTAGAATTTCGTATCCATAAATCAAAACTTTCCAATCACAAACCATCTTTTTTCATTTTTGAAAATGAGGTGAAAAAATACATTAAACTTTCTAAAAAAATGTTGCAAAAACACGCAAACAAATCATTGAAGAATTTTTAAAAATGTTAATGTTGCGGTTTGTCATTAAAATGTTTAAAATAAATAAATAAATAAATCCATAAATGAATAAATAATCACAGCCTTTCATTAAGCGCTGAAACCTGAGCTGATCTACGCACATCTCTTCTTTAGTTGAATTAAAATAGCCAAGGTAGCAGCTTCTATAACTCAGAGTAAGGACATGGAAGTCATATACAGAATGTCGTGAGCTTCGGAGCTAACATAAAATGTCCAGATCATGATGCTGTGGACATGACATGAAGGGGGTGTTCTTGTGGAGCTCGTAAAACACGACAAACATGATCCCATTTTACTGCGCCATCAACTGTGCTCCAAGGTGCTGATTGGCTAATCATTAGTCCCTCTGCGGCGCTGAATGGTCACGATGCCATACCAGAGAATCTGTCAGCTCAATGGGGTGGGCACATTTGACAGTCTGGACCCAGACTGCCTCTTAGTATACTGCAGCTGAGATTAGAACCTTAGAAACTTGGACTGACACTTCAAAGCTCTCCGTGGACGCCTGGTTGATCAGGAACCACCGTCCCCCTAATCTTTTTCTCCTTTTTTCCTGGACTCCAGCATGAGTATTCAAGAGAGCTGAATATTTTATATTTATCCTGTCAATGCAAGATTTCTTTATTGCACTACCCTTGCGCCTATTGTAAATATTTTTGTTATTTTTTTTTACAAGTGAAATTCAAAATTGTGTTTTTAGGTAGTGCATGTTAGATTTTTTGTCATGTTCTTCCATTTCAGCTGGCTCCTTATCCTGTTTCTGTCACAGTCAAACAGCAAATGCTCCTTGAAGTATTTTATTTGACTCTGTCACTCTCTTTACACATACAGTACACGGTATATAAATCCCCTTTAATTTACTGCTCTCCTCTTTAAGTTCACAGCCCTTAGACCCCTGGGAAGCAATTAGAAATCGTAAGACATCACCTGATTGCTCTTTAATTAGCTCCCCGGAGCCTGCTCCTTGTTAAATGAGCCAATAGCTGATATAGTCCCCACTTGAGCCTTCAGTGGCAACTCTGTGCAGGACAATGGATGCCTCACTCACAGGTTGGCAGCATTTGTTTGTGATGTCTCATCCATATCACATGAGCCTAAGTGGTAGATTTAACCCTTCGCTTCTTCCCGAGGAGATTCTCTCTCCATGCATTCCCCGAGTGAATTGATTTAGATTGAATTAGCAGCGAGGAATGAGGAAATATTTAATGGTCCACTGTGCTGCCGTGGAACACTTTTCAGATCCTTTTTACATAGACAAATGTAAATCCTCCCCATAAATCCTTTAGTGGTTGAGCAAAAAGGCTTTCCAACTGATCAGGCAAGCAAGACAATTGAGTCAAGTGGTAGGAAGAATAATTGCACGATGCAGGTGAAAGCCAACAGTCTGAAAATGATAGATGGTGTTTCTCTCTTACTCCAAATGGTACTGAGAGCCTACGGTTCAGAAATTGCTAATGAACAGTAGGAAAGAGTGAGCGCTGCATCAATCTGCTTCTACCTCCAACCCTGTCATGTTAATCACTGCACTCACACTGATGTCTTCCTCTCACACCGTTCTCCAACTCGCTTTACAAAAGTTTGCAAATCTGTTTCTGCTGTGCAATTCAATAGATCATAGAGTGGCGGCTGATTGTGATAGATGTCTTGAAGGATGAGGGGAAAAACTAATAACCACCTCGCCAGGGATACACTGGGAGAATCACTGACTTTATACATTTTCCCCCCACTTTTCTAAAAACTTATATAAGACATGTACTATATCTGACACTGAGGCATCGCAAAGATGTGTCACAAACATTTCCTTCATTACATATGGAAATTAACATCATCTCCACAGGTTTATTATATCATGCAAATACAGTACACTTGAATTGATAAATCAGGCTGTTTGAGTGTGTTAAAGATTCTTTATTTTTCCATGCCTCCTACCAAATTAAAAAGCAGTTTCTACTAAACAGATTTCCTTAAGACCTGTAAGGTCCCTGGGCTACCCTTAACTACCTGTGCTATCTTTATTATTTAGTATAACCAACTTGGCTGTGAAGATTCTCCAGGTCATGGTATTTGCCATCGTAGGCAACTTGACTTTGCTTGAGGTTCTTGAGGACAGCGATGTTTGCATTTTGGACACAGAAGACCGGAGTGAGGGAAGCCATCTTTGTTAAACTGGGATGACCATCATTCAACAGAGGAGGCGGTCTATGGCACCACCCATCAGTCACATGCAATGCAGTACTGAAATCACTCCCCAGGCAGTTTCATGCTAATGTAGACTTGTGTGACCAAACCAATAATCAGTTAGAACTGATAATCAGTTAGAGCTAAGGTGAAAGGTCTGAAAGAAACCAAGGTAATGTCCAGTTGTCTACAATGGCTCCGATTTACAGCAATACAACATCAATTTCTTGCAAAAATTCAGGTTGCCTTCGTTCTGCTGAAACACTAGCTACCTCCATGAGACTATACTTGAGAATGTCAAGTTGAATGTTCAAGTTATGAACACACAAAATATCTCTGAACTCAATTGTCCCTTCTCAAGTCCCTCCTCTTTTTGCTCAGCGCTCCAATGATAGTTGAGCAAGATTGGCACCTTAGGCAACTTTCTCCTTAACTGCTTCCTGTACTTGGATATGCTATGTGCTTGGCTTATCTATGTCAAAAATAAAATAAAATTTCGGAATAGATTAAAAGAAGTTGCCGTGGACCCTGTAAAGGCAAAATATATTTACAGCTTACATCTTATTTTGAGCTAATATTAGCAGAATGCTAGCTAACTAGCTAGCTAATCGACATTGTTCATTACCCAGCTTGTTAGCCAGCATTTTGCTTACATTAGCAAACTTAAGATGTGATCTTACATGTCTTACATGAAAAGGAGAAAGTTGACTGAGGTACCAATTTTTTTCAAGTGCTATTGGAACACAGAGTAAAAAGGGTTTGGTTTAGGTCAATTGGATAGACCAGCAAGCAGTCAGAGCAATGACAGGTGATCTAGAACCAGTCACAGCAATGAAACGTGTGGTGCTTGGTCTGTTTCCAAACAGGACACAAAATTACAGCTGCCTAGTAATTTTTGTTGTATTACAGCTAGGCAGTTCACTAAAATATTTTTCTGAAAATATTTCAGGTGAGAAATAGGCACTGCAGTAACAGAAACTTGATCAGTATTCAGCACTGCCTAGTTTGACAGTTTGATCGGAATTTCGTGAGCCTAAGTCGTTGCGCTGGAAAGGGCAACTGACCTACAACCAATCAGCGCAGCGTAATGTGTGATAGGTGACCTTTAGCATAGTGAATCAATCGAGCAAACTGCAATTCTGAACTGATGATGATGATAAAGTGTTAAGGAATTATCAAAGTTATTACAATTCATCCTGGTGAGAAGATGAAAGTCTGTTCAAAGTGTGTTTTTAACATGGATATCTTGTCTGCATCCAGCAACAAATAAGAAGTCAGTCAAACTTTTTGTGCAGAGTGCAGTTTTCCTCTGATATGTGTGAATATTCCTGATCTATTTTTCCATCACATTGATGCATATTATTGTGGCATATGGCAGTTTGTGTGCGTGCACCGAATGTAGCTGAGCAAAAGAGAGAAAGGAAAAATAGTGCCCGCCCTCAGAGCAGACAGGTGTTGGCGATCAGAGCAGAGGGATTCAAGTTTAAAAGTGAAGTTGTCTGATGGCAGTAAATGTACAGTTTGCCTATAGATGAACAGCATATAAAAAGTTGTCTTGCTTTTCGGTGAAGGGAGAGTCTTGGTGATTACAAACCGGCTCCTCTCCGACTCTCTGCTCCTCCTAGGTCACAAAATGTGAACAAAATTAGGCTTTAAGTGCTGTTTTACTAGCAACCGGCCTCACGTTTATGTGTGTACTGAAAAAATAGACTGAGTCTAAATAAGGCCTGTCAGACACAACTGGGACGCAAGACACACGGAGTAAAAAAAGTGTCGGAATGACTTATGGTTGGGGATTTGACACTTCAAACTTCAAAGTAAGTTAAAATATCTCCAGGATTTTGAGATTGTACTGTATATCACAATGTGTGTACTGGATAAAAATGTAATAATTACAAAAAAGCATAGTAAGAGAAAATTGTTTTATACACAGTACTGGACGGTGGTGAATGATGTAAGATTCCCGGTGTTACCATGACCCGGATCATGTCGGCCCATCAGCTCCCCGTCGCTTCCAATTAGTCCCCATCACTGTGCTGGACTCCCTGTCTGCTTCTCCTCTCACACAATATGGATCCCGTCTTCCTGTTATTTTTTTTATTAGAGTGTGGACAGACTGAGGCAGGAACAGCTGGTATTTCTGCAAGTCCCCTGTAGAAAAAAATGAGTCTGAAGCAAGTGGCAGGATGGCAGAGCCATCCGCCTGTTGAATGTCAGCATACCTGCAGTTGATCAATAATTGGGTCCGTGTGATAATTATATTAAGACTTGAAAATTAAATTAGGGAGTTAAGAGAGCTGTGGATGTCAGTCGAACTCTTTAAAGCTAATTAACCGCTGGTGTCTGAACCTTCCAATCAGTAAAATAATCCACTGGCATACAGTCTATTATGGGCTAGATTAATTGGTTCACTGACGTCCAGAGGCATGAAAGCTCCTGGAGAAATTCACTCACTGGAATCGAGATTTGCGGTTTAAACTCCGTTTCCAAGGAAGATGAGTTGTTCTCTCCTGTCACTTCTAATTTGGGATGCATTTGTACGTGAATCAAAAGGACAGCATGCAGGTATCATCTCTCCATGTGGAAAATATTTTGACAGTCACACAGCCAAAATAAGTCCAGAATGTTAAAAGTACACATGACAGGGAGTCTTTTTATTCCTAAAGTGCTGAGAAATAATTACTAAAATCAGACACAATCACTCCAGGCGTTATCATTTTCTTTAACCTCAAGGTGCTGTACCTGCTACTCTTCAAAAAGCACTGTAATTACCTGTCTGTCTCTTATGCTGTCAATCATTTAAACATTTTAATTAAGCTTCTGTTTGGCGCATGGTAGATGTCATGCAACAAAAATGAAGCTGAATAGTTTTACATTCACAAAACCTCACATTTACTGAATAGTAGCGATGATTGTATCGTTCTATTTAATTCTAGTGTGGCTTCATTTGTGATGAGAGAAGATGAAAGAACAGACGCTTTTGGCTTTCAGAATCCCTTTTCTGATCTGAAATGAGGGAACAAGAACTACCAATCTGTTGCTGACTGTAGGCCTGTTTATTAACCTAATCATGATGTTTTTTCTGTCCTCTTTTGTCAGCTGAGTATCCAGTCCAGTACCAGTTTTGTTGCAGTCATCAGGTACTCAAAAATTTCTCAAATAAGATGTATTACTAAATAAAGACAGCAATAGGATCAAACACCTCTCATATACATTAAAGGTCCAGCATATAAGATGTACAGGGATTATTCATTAGTGTATAATGATCTGAAAATAAGAATTTTGCATTTTTGTTACATTAGAATGAGACGTTTGTAACTATAGAGGGCGTGGGTCCTCTTCCACAGAGGCTGCCATGTTGCACTGTCTTGTTTACAGTAGACCAGAATGGCTAAAACCAAGAACTGGGTCTAGACACGGTCTTTTTCAGGAATTTTATAGGTTCTACATCCTTGGAAGGGGAGGGTGAGGTGGGCGTATGCAGTCTCCAAACTCACCACTAGATGCCACTAAATACTGCACCTGGCGCTTCAATAAAGATACTGCACCAATAATCCATATACCTAAATGACAAAATAGGTTGTTCCTGGGTTGCCATTGCCATCCAAAACTACATGTTACAAAAACACCTCATGTAAGCATTTTCTGATCTGCATCTACAGTATATGCTGAGGCTCTGGTTAGATACCACAGTGTAAAATCTGCAATTTGCCATTTTACTAGAGGTTATATACCAGATTATTACTTGGCCAGGACAAGCATCTTCCACTCTGCAAGTTGCCAGGCAACTGGTCCTGGCCAAGGCATAGATCAGCACATAACCCACTGTGATTTTTACAGGTGCTGCTAGGCACATTTTGTTAATTTTGACCCAAGCGGCAAACTCCAGAGCTGAAAAATGAAGCACACGCCTAAATGCCAAAAACTGCAGTTCATCAAATGGCCACTTGAGGCCGACTCCAAAGGTTGATAAATCACAACAGACCACTATATTTAAATGTCCAACTGTACAGCCTTGTTAAAAAAAACAAGTTCTCAGAAGCTAACTTTCCCATTCATGACTACGGAGGTGAAATTTTATATAGCTCACCTATTTAAATTATATTGAGGCTTAAATTTATACATGATTAAGGGTGTGCCTGCTTTGAGTGGCAGGTGGGCGCCATAACAGGTGGCTAGCTGCTAGGTAGCCACTTCATTCTGCCACCTCAGCTCCCCTCACGCTTCACAACCTTGCCTATATTTGGATATATCAGCTGGGAATTAGCCAAGTCAAGCACTGCCAAGATGGCAGCGGCCAGAGCAACCACACTGAGCTTCACAGTGACTCTTCAGAAACCTATGGGTGATGTCAAAGATGTCCCGCCCACTATTTATTATACTGTCTATGCTTGGACCAGAGCCATGCTGGCTGTTTTCCCCTGTTTCCAGTCTTTATGCTAAAATAAGCTGGCTGGCTGGCTGCTGGTTGTAGCTACATATTTATTTCATAGACTTGAGAGCCAATGGACAAACCAGCCAAATGGCAGATCAAAACCAGTATAATAACCAATAATACTGCTGCGGGCGGGTGAGTGCTAAGGCGCATTGTGTGTTTGTGTGTGTGTGTGTGTGGGCTTGACATGTCAGTTTGCTAGGATTTGAGTATAAAAAATTACAATATGGATCTTTATTTATATACATCAATAATGTAATTTGCATGCCAAATAGGTCTATCCAGCAAGTGGACAAAATTCAACCCACAGCAACACATCAGACGTAGGCCAGTTCCACAGGAAAACCACATACCTGGAAACCCTGCTTCTCAAAACTCTCCGCAAGAAAGCAAATAAATCCGAATAATTTCACAAAATCTCAAACTCTTCCTTTAATAGCCATGTTCCCAGAAAGACTGCCAGTGCCCAGAGTTACCCAGTTCACAATTCACTTTCCGTGGCCTGCAAAATATTGAGTTTCAGTTGCAGACTATTGCTGGAAAACTATTCAATTAAAGCTGCTATAGGGGTCAGTGTAGTGATGAACCAACATGAAACTGAATGTGCAGCATGCTTCAGCTTTACTGCATTTTAAATAGCTCGCTGCTGTAGCTCTACATCCTGCAAGTCTGATGTTCTGGTTCACTCTCACTGCTCTCTAGTGTAATTTTTAGCCACAGCGACAGAGTTGTAAAAAAGTCACTGTACAAATCTGCTCTCAGCATCAAAGACAGACACAGTTAGCAACTATCAGGTGAACACAGGGAAGCATCTAGCGCCTAAAGAGCCACTGCTTGGTTGCATGAACCACCTTAAATTTCAAACTACATAGTTTGCCTTTTTAAGCAAAATATTTCCCTAAACTGAGAAAAAGAAAGTCAAACTGGACATAAGATGAGAATATTTTTCTTCCTCCTCGAATAATGTGGAGAACACAAGCACTTAATTCAAAGTAAATTCGCATAAACAGCAAAAGCAGAAGATGAGGCAAGATGTAACTGCCAAAAATCAACATGAGAAATCTGCTGTGAAATGAACTGTAGATGAAGTAATGAGAAAATATTTTAAAAATTACTGACAGCATGAAAGGAATCACTGGTGATTTAATGAAGCTAGCATAAATGAGACACAGAATTATGTTAATGGTTGGCTAGCTAGCTAACTCCAAAGTAGCTGATCCAAACAGTGCTCATTGTCTTCTACAAAGTTATTTTTACTGTTACGGGTCCCTTAGAATTTTTTGAGGAAAACCTTATATTATCATCCTAAGATAATCCTTGTGGTGAGTGTATGTTAACTCTTTTTCATTTGGCATTCTCATATGACAATTTAAGTTAAACCTTAGCCTAAATTAAAATCAAATTAGTAAATATTTAACAGCAACAGGGGAATGTTAACTGAAAATACTAATCAGATAAGTGGATTCCACGCTAACATGCTAAAGACAACTAGTGTTTTTGCAATGGACAAGGGAATAGGTTTGATTTTGACATTGGTGGGGACACAAAAGCGCTCCAAGGCAGCACGGTGGGACTTCTAGCAGAGACCGACTGTTAACCCTTTGTGTGTCATAATCATTGACCAAACACTACAGACAGTGTTTGTATTGATAGTGACAAGTGGCTGCAGGGGCGCTGCCAGGGATTTTGGGCCCCATGAAAAGAAATCTTACTGGGTCAAGGTCCCCATAGCCGGCCGCTAGGCCGGCGGAAAATTTTGATATGGTTTTACATAAAACTATGCTTTTTAATGATATTTTTGACTATCATTCCCATATTTGTGAAAAGAAAAAACATGACAGTTACCTGGTGGGGGAAGCACTGAAAATACAATGAAATTCATTTAGATTCAATTATTTGCTGCAAGACTGATACTCTATATTCCAAAACCCATCTCTTTCTTTAAATACTTGAACATAAAATTCTCTTTTCTCTTTTCTCTCTGAAAATACAAAACTTAAATACAAAATTACCTCTTCCATTAAAATGAAATGCAATTATAATCTGTGGAGAAACAGAGGTATATGGTTGTTGCTATTTAAGCTTCTGATTTCCAGAACATGTAAACATTTCTCTGATTGGATTGAGAGCAGTCACTCAGTCTGAACAATAGAAATGTTCTCTGAGTCCCAAACTACTGACCAAACATTATATTTCAGTGATAGCTGATGCTTTTTAAAACATTAGAATCATTCTGAAATAAACAAAGACTATAGGCTTTTTTATTTCAGAATTTTTTTTTTCTTTAATGTTGCTGCTCACCTCCTTCCTCAGGGGGTACTTGGGCTTGTTCAGGTGGGGCAGGGGGGACTGATAGACGGCTGCTGCTGCTCTTGTGTCTGTTCGGAACATGCGTCATTTTTTGAGCAGAGCAGCTTGATAAACATTTTTTCACGTTTTCCTCAGAAATATGAGCTAATATGGGGAGAAAAGTGAGCTATAGTTTATAAACTATGGACAAAGTTAGGAATAGACAACAGACTAATGTTCCAGAACTTTCCATCACATGAACCACTAACAGACCCACCTTGCCTATGAAAGAACTGGGTGACATACTGTCAAACCTTCGCTTCTTTCTCCTGTCTGAGCTTTTATTCTTTTCTTTTTTTTGTTTCCTGACTTTTGAGGTATCCTGCCGTCTCCGCCGTC
>JAJHUR010109848.1:1138-21918 GCA_027495735.1 Lutjanus campechanus | reverse complement strand
CTTCTTTCCTTTGGGGGGGAATTTGATGTTTAAAGTTTGTCACATGTTTAAATTGTTTTCGTCTTAATTCTTAACTGAGTGTTAATTTTTGTTGTAAGCCTTGTTAATCGGATAAATTGGGCTAATAGGTTACGTCACTTTTAAGGAGGACTGGTACCATTTATTAATGTAGCAGGATGGGTTACAGCTGCATTAAAAAAACGTCAGTAAGATTAAGGGTTTGGCACTTCCTCGTTGGGGGGGAAGTGGGGTAACTAGGATAGGGTTTGATTTGACCTTTTTGGTATCTGTTTTTTTTCCTTTTCTTTTTACTTTCATATCTACCATCAGCATACGGGAGATGGAAATTGGTGATATGGCTTGGTCTACACACTCTGACTTATTTCATCGTATCTTATGTTGCTGTATGGATAAAACGGATAAAGAAAAATGACTACTGCAGCTCTTAAATTTTTGACATGGAATACCAATGGCATCAATGAACTGTCAAAACGTAAAAAGGTACTTAACTCTCTGAAAAATCATAATATTTACATAGCTTTTACAACAGGAGACTCATTTAACTGATGCTGAACATGCCAAACTGACACGTCAATGGCAGGGGCAGATCTTTTATTCATCCTTCACATCTCAATCTAGGGGAGTTGCCACACTGATAGGTAAAAATGTTCCACTACACGTAGATAATGTTCTGAAAGACAAACAGAGCAGATATCTGACTGTCGTGCAACAACTGCTATTGTTTGCTCAGCCCAGCCAAAATCCATTGTTTATCCCGGGGGTTGTGTAGCTTAAGGATGATGGGTCTTGGGCGATCTTCCCTCAGTGGTCCAAAACTTCGGTGGGCCCGGTCGATTATAATTATGCCCCCCAAATTTAGAATTTTTGGAAGCCAGCATTCAAAAAACGCGACGGGTTGGTTACCTTCGGCGCCTTCCTTCAGTCCCACAATTCTGATATCATCCCACTTTGTTCTGTTCTCAATATCGTCTGCTTTTTCAGTGAGCCTTTGCAACTTCATCTCAGCCTCCCTTAGTTTGTGTTCTGTGGCGGTAAGCACGTCCTCCATTGTGGATACTCAGCACTCTGCTTCGTCCAGTCTTTTAGTGTTGCCGTCCACTCGGGCTGTCATTGTTTCTAAATCAGTGGTAAATTTGGTAAATTTCTCTTCCAAAATCCTGCTGGCGCTCTCAGTAACTTCCCGAACAAGCTGTGATGAGTAGCCGTCACCGGAGTCGCCATCTTGTGCCTCACTATCACCTGGTCTGCTCCTCAGATTTCTTTGAGCGTTGCCTGCTTTTTCAAGCGGAGCCGTGTTACTTTCCTTGCTCGACATTGTCTAGTAGTATAATAGAGCCAAATAGAAGTAAAAATTAACTGCCCCTGATCATATATAATGCAAATCAAGGTCGATGTGAGTGGGAGCTCGGTGCCAGTTCACCCTCTCAGCCCGGTGATGTCATACCCCCCCAAACACTAAATAATAATCACAGAAATGGAATAACATGGCTGCAGCATCTGTGAAATCACCCACAGATGCTTGGCTGGAGCATCTGGGCTTCACCTCTCACCCAGTGTGCATGGGACGAGTCGACTGATCTTCATTTCATATGAAGTTGAAAGTGGAAGCAGAACCAAAGTTCTCACACAGACTAAATATTTTATTTAATTTATTTCCCAGGTAGCATGTAAACACGGCGCCGATGTATCACGAAACATTCATCTATCTCTTAATGGATGCACGTGTGAAAATATCGATTGATGCCATGTTTAAAACATGGTGTAAATGGCATCTTTTGTGGTTAAATTTTAAAGTCACGGCTCACTGACACTTGGATTACACCACATGAGCAGGATGGAGACATCTTGTGTTTGTTTTGTGTTCTTTTTTTTTAACATTTACATTTGGTCACCATTCACTGCCACTAGCTGCAACTCTGTTTTCTGCTGAAACTCCAGGATTGTTTTGTGAACTGAAGATCTTCACCCATCTTCACATCGGCATAATGGTGAGTACATATTGAGTGGACTATTATTCTGGGGTGGAATATCGCTTTAAGAATTGGAGTTGGGCTCGAAAGTCAAAAATCTATTAAGTATGTTGCTGGAAATTAAAATGTAAAATAAAACAGCCTTCATTAATTTTCATTGAACTTTTTGCCCAATGAAGATATATTTTATATCATTACAGCTTTGTTTTACTATACAGTCACTTATTATTTATCCTGTATTGTTTATGTCATTTATTATCTGTTTATTTATTCATACAGCAGCCAACAGGAGAAGTTACTGTTGTTAACAAATATGTTCATAAACACTTCGATCTGCTTACATTATAGTATGTTACAAGCCATTTATTACAGCTTTATATGCTGCTTGAAATGATAAGTAGGATTATTATTCATTTTTATATTGATGATATTGTTGCAGACGGACCTGAAATAAGGCTTATATACAGTATATGAGGTTGAAATCACTTTCCTGTTGTTGTGGGCTTACAGAGTTATAAGGAAAGAGGCAGCACAGACAGAAAGACACAAACTGGTTTTGGGGAAACTTATGCTGCCATCCAGACGATGTCTTTTTCAGAGACGTTCCTGCTTATTTCAACAAGACAGGAGTTCAGGTACTAGACTGACCTGCCTGCAGTCCAGACCTGTCTCCCTTTGAAAATGTGTGGTGCATTATGAAGCACAAAATATTAGAGATAGACCGATATGGTTTTTTCAGGGCCGATACCGATACCGATTATTAGTATTCAAGGATGCCGATAACCGATATTTGGAGCCGATATTCATTTGCCGTAAAAGTGAAAATATACACCAACACTCCATCTGCAATAAGGGTTTGAAAAAGAGAGTTAAAAGTGGGTAATTTATTACAGCATTTAGGAAGCCTGAAATTCATTTTATTATGTAAATGTTATATTTTAACAACATGTGATAGCAGGGACCCTGTCATTCAAAACTAGGCTGCTACATTACTAACGATTAATGTCACTATAGCTGAAAAAATAGTACAATAGCAATAGGAGAGACTATTCATCCCTGAACAACATGCAGTTCGTGTAGGCTTCATGATGCAGTTACATTATGTCTTAAGTCTTGAACAGCAATATCCTGCTCATCTCTACAAGAAACTATCAAAGACAGTTTCAGGACACACTTCATGTAACAATGTGTCATTTTCTGCTGCTTGGGATCTCTCAATCAACACAGAAAAGTGTAAAGTAAAATAACTTTGTAGTTAAACAGCCATTATTGCCCTACAGTTTTCTGTCAGACGGACGGTGCTTTGCTGTCAGTCTCTGCAGCTCCTCATGTGGCGAAAACACACAAACACACTATTTTCTACCACTGCTACAGTTACTAACGTTACGCTAAAAGCTAACTAGCCTTCTAGTCAACGTGCTTCCCTGCAATAAAACGGGCCTGAAATGAATTCATTAGGTTTTTACTCTCTCTCTCTCACTCACACACACACATACTTCTACTATCACGGACTATTCCCATATTATCCGCAACCTTGTTTCAAGTGATTAACAGACACGTCTGGAGGGATTGCGAGCGAGCATAGCTGCCGCTTATGTTTATTACAGTTTCGGGAGAGTCTGCTGCCTTAACTTACCTTCACCATGTTCACCGTAGCTTCTTCACTAAGCAAAACGTTTTCTCCTCCCTGTGGTGTGATTGTGCTGTGACTGCAGACAGAGAGGCGCGGCTGCATCAGAGCCAAAATAACCCAGTTTTAAATTGATCTCTTATCGGCCGTCGGATTTTTAAAAAAGGCCGATGCCGATATGCGACAAAATGCCGAATATCTGCGCCGATAATCGGCCCGACCGATAATCGGTCTATCTCTACAAAATATCAACGGAGACCAAACAGGACTGTTGAACAGCTGAAGTCGTATATCAAGTAAGAATGAGAAAGAATTTCACTTTCAAAACTTCAACATTTAGTGTCCTCAGTTCACAAAAAAAACAATTAAGTCTGTGTGCTGTATTCAATTGAATATAGGTCACAGGGTTTTTGCAAATCATTGCATTCTGTATTTGTTTACATCATACAAAACATCACAACTTTCTTGGGATTAGGGTTGTAATTTTGTTTCAACTACAAATTAAACTAACCAAATGCAAATATCCTACCTGAACCAGAGCCCTAAGTATGAATTAATCTCTATTAAAATACTGCTTACACATTAACATTTACCTGTGGTGATGCTTTCCTACACTTATTTACATACAGTAACAGAGGTTATGATTAAAAATCAAAGAGATTAAAATTATACATAAATGTACAAAAACTTTACAGTATAGTTCACTGTGGCATTGTGGTTGATTACAAACACAAAAGTAACATTTACATTATATGCAATAAAAAAGACTATATAAATATAAAATAAAATAAAATAAAATGATCATTATTACTTTTATATTATTTTTATCAATTCAAATGTAAACAAATATATCAATGACTGATTTGCATAACACCAAATTTGAACTGGATTTGTGCTCTCTGCACAAGCACTTTATCATTAATCCCATGAAAATCTATTATATCTGAACTCACTTAAATCAGAATTTCACGCAAGCGTTCAACTTTTATTTCATTGTTTAGTGCAGTGGTGGGTGAGTGAAACAAAGCTGAATGAATATGATCTATGCAGTGAAATAAACAAAAAAGAGTTAAATAGCTAATTCTATTCTGCTAAACTTCTTTCACTAAAATTCAACTTTTGAATCCTTTTCTTTATCAATCCCATCCCCAGTTATTGTTAATGATTGATAAAAATTATGGGATGGGGGTGGCAAACTTTTTTCTGGCTTCTGAAAGGGGGGCATGCCACAAATCAATGTAAATGGGGAGTAAGAAGTAAATGAGTTCTAAACTTAAAGGGTTTCTCGAAGAGAAAGACGCAGCTACATTAAACTTGTCCCCCAACCCAATGGTGTAATATTAAACAGCGGATAACTTTTCAAAGCCAAAATACAAGTAGTTGTTTAAAGACAGTATTACACCATTAAAATCTATATAGGACTTCTCCTCAGATCCTGTGTACAAGCTGCTGTGTGGTAAACCTGTATGCACGCAGTGCCATCCAACAAAGGGTCAGCACCACATACTCAGAAATGGGCAGTGTTTGGTGTAGGGATCCATCTCCTCAAGATCAGTTGTGGTTTCCAGCATAAAGAAATGTACTTTTTCATCTGGCCTACATATTCAGAATGGTTTGTTATTCCATTTTGTATTTTTGTATCCACCAAAGTGATTTTGTTTTGGGGTACGTGGATCTGATGATGCAGAAGCCAGAAGAGCTTCTGGAGCGAGTGTCTGCACTCTGAGCTGACATACTTTTCAGTTATGCTTCTGGTTTCAATTTTGAACAGATTCAATAATCAATCAAAAATCAGTTCTCACATAAAGTTCTGATCATAACACCTTCAGATTTGAATTCCCAAATGTTACTATAAACTACTCATTTTCAGCAATACATGCACAGTACTTGTACTCATAGATATCTATAGTAAAGGCTAGATGTCTCTTCTGCGCTGCCGGCCAATGGAATCGCACGTCCACAATTGGCGGCCATCTTGCCACAGTCAGCTGGCTCACCCATAACATTGTGTTGTAGTGGTGCATACTTTTTAAATAGCCATAACTTGCTCAATCTTCTACCGATTTTCAAACGGTTTGGTTTGTTACAAACGTCAGAGGTGTAGTTGTAACACTGCACTTATGGATAATTATTTTTATTATTATTATTTATTATTATTTTTTGAAGAGAAAAGCTGAAATTTTAACATGTTCAAACATCCAGAATTGTAACCACGTTAATAACGTTTGTAAGAAACCAAACCGTTTGTAAATCCGTCAAGATTTCAGCGAGATACAGTAAGAGTATTTACGTTTGTGCAGATCACTCACCTTCCTTCACGTACAACAGATTCCGCCAGAGAGCTTGCCTGGGGTAAGATGGCCGCCGGCGATGACGTTGGAGACTCCGCCTTAAGACATCTAGCCGTTACTATAGATATCTATGCTTGTACTAGTATTTTCAGAATGTGAGGGATTCCAATCCACATTTATTAACAATATGGACAGTGGTGCAAAGAGTACTGAACATCTAAACTCAAGTACAAGTTCTGTTACATTACTACAGTATAACTCAATTGCAAGTACAAGTACTGAAAAGAAAACTACTTGAGTATTCTTGCCAAAAACTACTCAGAGAATTAGTTACTTTTTAATCACTGATATTTAATGAATTATCAATGACAGCATTCAATTTAAACTCCTGCAACGTTCTGCTCAGTGGTCCCACTCACCTCTCCAAACTAGGGTTGCAAATTTTGTGCTTCTTCCTCAACTGCTGGCTGTAAGCTCTAACAATCGATTGATCATTAATTATTTATAAGATACTAAACACTTTAATTTTTTTCCTCATTTTAATTTTTGTCTGGTTTTATTGTCTGGTTTTATTTTTCCTCAATTTAAGTTACCTTACTGTACAAATGGGATGAAATTAGCACCATTTCTCGACATTTTAACTAGTCAAATTCCAAATAATCAATAGATGAATAATTGTTAACATCCCTATTCCAAACCTGTACATGCTGCAGCAGTTTGGGGAATTTTCTTCAATATGTCCTGGTTTTTATTGGTCTGTTTGTGATCAGATCATCTTATTGTCTACAAAAATGCAGATGAAAGGTGTGAATGTAATTGAAATTGTACTCCGTACTCAACTATGATCTTAAAAGTAACCAAGCAGATTACATAGTGTAATGCATACTTACAAATAAAAGTACTGACTTGAAAATCTACTCATAAAAGTACAAGTACCCAACTACTAAACTACTTCACTACAGTAATTTGAGGATTAGTAATTAGTTATTCCCAACCCTGAATATGGACCAACATACTGTATCTCAGCCAGACATCAAAGGACTGCTAGTGGAAAGATTATGGTAACCCTGATATCTTTAAGTAATTATGTGTACTGAGATGATAAAAACGTAATAAGGGAAGAAGCATTTCTGTGTGACAGAAGTTTTATTTACAACTGTGTGATATGGCGTCATGTTCCACTATGAGGGAGGCTCACAGGCTGACTTCACTCACTAAAATAGCTTCACATCATCTCCACTGTGGCTCATTCATCAGACACCATTTCATGGAAGCAGTTTGAGGCTTGATTGTGGTTTACAAAAACATTCTGATACCTAACTCAAACATGAAAACAGGAAGTACAGAAGAAAAGGCAACTTAGAAGAAATGAAGTGCCTCATGAGTGGTGACCATTTCCATCTGTGTGGACAGGGCTCTCCAGGCTTTCTTAGCACATCTCTGAGGATCACGGTCTACATTGTCAGTACAACTGACGCCTGACCAGCAGTGGAAAGGGGTCTCACACAAAACAAATTCCATACACAAGGCATTAGGTAAATGTTAATGGCTCTGTAGAAAATATGTATTTACTGGTTATTTCTGAGGCACAGTAAGAACTGTTCGGGCAAATTGCTTGGAGGTCCTTAAAGCCAATACATGTAGAATGTTTTTCTGTCATCATTGCATATCAAAATTATTCTGATGGAATAAAGTTTGATTTGTACAAAATTAAAAGTCTGTTGATACTTTTCAGTCAATTCATCTTGGTTCACAGTGTCATTTTTGTGACCAACATATGGAGGAGGAAAAAGGAAGAAATAATCAAATCCAAAACTCCACTTTTGACATTACTCAAGTGAGGGAAGATCCAGCCTCTTATGATTATTGATTATTCCATGTTGTGAACTTATACCAAAATAAATTGAAAAAAGCAATAAACCTTGTGCTGGATCATTCACAGAAGTGCTTCTCTAGTCAAGGAGGCTACTGTTAGTAAATCATACAGCAAATAGCAATAACCAACCAAGTGATTCATGTTTTACATCGCAGAGGATTTAAGTATTCTAAGCAGGGCCGATGTTTGGTTAGTTTTGGTTTCTCCAAAGTGGTAGTTGACACACCCAGCAAGTCCTTTACACTGATATTTAAGTCAGCATAAAAAAAACACCAGTCAGGATCGGGATGGTTATGTCCTGTGGTCAAACAGACGTCCTCTGGGTCCTGTACAGGTTAATGTGTTGACGGGTACAGTTTCACCCATAAATATGTTAGAAGCAGTGGAACAGTAAGAGAGCTGAAGGCAGTGGAAGCAGTGTGGCCTCACTCCCCTTTATAGTTAGGACGCCTCTTCTCCTTGAATGCAGCCAGACCCTCCAATCGATCTTTAGTTGGGATCACCTTCAAAACAACACGTGTGTCAGAACAAACTACAGCCACTAAAATGAGCATAAGGCTAAATCAACACCTCTTAAAGCGATATTCCACTTTGCGAGATTAATCCACGCAGTATATACTCACCACCATGTCCATGTGATGGTGGATGAAAATCTTCAATTTCCAAAACAGTCCTGGAGTTTTAGGAGAAACAGGGTAGCAGCCTATTCCACTACAATGGTCGCGGCTTGCGGACACTTGGATTACTCCACACAAGCAGGATGGAGACATTTTGTGTTTGTTTTGTGTTCTATTTTTAACGTTTTATCCGTGGTCACCATTCACTGCCATTGTACTGGATGAGGCTGCTACCCTGTTTCTCCTAAAACTCCAGGACTGTTTTGGAAATTAAAGATTTTCATCCACCATCACGTCGACATGGTGGTGAGTATATACAGTACTGCGTGGGTTAATCTCGCAAAGTGGAATATCGCTTTAAAAAGAGTCTCAACAAAAAAAATGAACATTAGAACCTTTGGAACACTTTATAATAGCCATCGTTAATAAAATTCTAAAATTATAATGGTAAATTGATAGTTTATCAGTACTTATAGTTAATAGTTAGTTCATTCTTAATAATACAATGATAATCAATTATGTTGACTGATTATTAGTAGTGCTATACTTTGCTATTTTATTAGTTTGTGTAATATAAAATAATGAATCTATAGACTATATATTGTATCATGGTATCACACAAGACATAACTACATACTGACGACATTGGTAAACTTGTGAATTCCTCACCTGGGCATAACATGCCTCTTCAATTGCCAGACCAGTAGATAAATCCACCTGAAAGACAGTGTGTCTCTTAGTGAATGCTGGTACTGCATTAAAAATGTCCAGATTCTAATTTTCTCTTCATATGAGACTCAGTCCTGATGTTTTCTAATTAAAAAGAGGACGTATGCAACGACAGCTACACAACATGACGGATATACAGCCTGAAACCAGCAAACAAATGCTCCAATACAGGTTTTATCTTAGTGGAAGCAGGAGTGTTGATTCCAAAGTCTTACTTCTACAGTCTCCTCTCCATCATTAACTTGCTGTGTAGAATGTTATCAAACTTAGGTAAATCTATAAAATAAGAGCCATATTGCAATTGCAATATGATTTCTGATGATTATCACATTTTTATATCATTCTTATTTTGATTGGAAAATACGTTAAAATGACTATGGTGAGATTGTTTTGCAGGAATCTGTACCAAATTAAAATGTTTTTTTAATCTGTAGAATCTGATTTGTAGGACAGGACATATCTGCCTCACCACATGCATTAATTTAAAAGTTAACACACATTTGCCTTTAACAAATATGGCACCTTCTGCGATTTGAAAGTTGCAGAAAGCCATATTGCGATTTCAATAAAACTTTTATTAATTGTGCAGCCCTAGACTAAATAAGAGAAACCGCTACATCATAATACATTTGAAAAACACTTTTTCAGGAG
This sequence comes from Lutjanus campechanus, assembly GCA_027495735.1. Classification (NCBI taxonomy): domain Eukaryota; kingdom Metazoa; phylum Chordata; class Actinopteri; order Lutjaniformes; family Lutjanidae; genus Lutjanus; species Lutjanus campechanus. Next base: position 12,133 of record JAJHUR010109848.1, on the reverse strand, counting down.
TTTGACATATGTTTTGTCATTTCAGTTGGCAACATCCATAAGGGCAAAAAGAGTTTCATTTTTTGTGTAGGGCAGGGTAACGGTGTTGTAGGAGGGAGTGATCCAGCTCTGCAGGAGGAGGTGGGAGTAACATGGCACATCAGTGAGAGCAGATAGTGGAGGTCTAAACTTCTGCAGGCCTGATGGCATTTTCCAAATACTTTGGCTCAATTTTCAGTTTCAATTGGCAAAAGTGTTCAGCCACAGAGCCAAACTGCCTTCTAACATTTAAACATAACAGGCTGTACTGAAACACTAGTTGCAAAATCATTAATCACATGCTCAAGTCACTAAATACAGCCACATTTCAGCACAGTGTTCACTTGTTATACTAGATGCAGATCACAAAATGAACTCAATATGTTTGTAACCACGTCTCATCTTTGTGACACACTGGCTCAATGAATCACATCGCAGCATAACAGATAATCACCACAGCACTGTGGGAGACTTGGGGGGCAGGCCTGTGCTGTTGGTCTTGAAGGATGGGGCTGGAGCACAGGTCATGATTAAAGAGGTAGGAGACAGAGTGAGAAATGAAAGACCTACAGTGATCACCAATGTAATTTTAAAAGGGTTCAACCGTGATCAAAGTTTGCTTGCAACCCTAATGGACAAAGAGCCACAGTTGATGTGTGCTGTCATTTCAAGTGCTGCTGAGGCCTAACATCTTTTTCTGGGCCCAACAACTGTGACTGGTAATGGGTTATTTTGGTCAATATCTTAAGCGAGGCTGTGTCTTCCTATATTTTACATTGATTGGTTGGGGGGGTGTCTGATGTTAGCATGTTTACAATATGGCAGGTGGCCTTCAGTGGCCATGTATAGAGAGATGAATAAACAGATTCACATCGTACCTTATTATTATTATTACTGTGGCACTACTACCAGCAGTACCAAAGCCAAATAACAACTGAAAAGTGTCTCAGTTTTTCTAGTCAACTTTAAATAAATTTATAAAGTTGTTAGACCAGATGTCAATTAAACATCTGGTCTGCCCGTCCCCATGCGCGCAGCTCATTTGGTTTTATGTTGTTTTTCCTTCTTCTGGCTCTGATGATATTTAGCGTAATTTCCTGTAATGGGTATCAAAGTCCAAAGCATCAGAAAAAAAGTTTTCAGACTAGAAACAAACCAAACCATGATCCTGTTTGATCTGGACTAAGACCACCTCTTTTCGTCTGACCACAGTCCAGCTTTTAGGTCTGGACAGTGGTCAGGGGGAGGTTTCACACCTGGAATTTTGGTCTGGATCAAACTGAAAAGTCTGAAAGTCCAAATGATCAAATGAGATAGGTGTGAAAACACCCTAAGACTCACCTCTATCCCCTGGTTGATCGCCAGTTTTGCCATCCTTATTGCAATTGGACCCTGTGGAGCCAAAATTCTTATTCTTATGAATCAGCATAATATCAAAATACAATTATTCCAGCCCAAAAATGAACAGAAGCCGCATGTAATTTCCTTGATACAGGTCTGCTCATCAGTGAAATGGTCTTGTTACCTGCGGGTTGATCTCGCGGGCGAGCTCAAGAGCCCGCAGATAGGCAGCATCTCCACTCTTATTCTGCTCCACAGAATGACTGACGAGACCCAGGCGACATGCCTCTGTTCCATCCACCACCCGAGCAGCAAAGATCAGCTCCTTCGCAAGAGAGACACCAATCACCCTGGGGAGACGCTGCGTACCACCTGCACAGGAGAGGCGGGAAATCTGATGAAACATGGCCTCGAAACCTTTGTTTGCATAATTTGTCAACACCCCCTCATTATACATATAAGATAAATATTATACTAGGGGTCATTTGTTTTACTCCCAGCACACAGACTACACAAGGTAATTACTGCAAAAATACCCTAAAATACTAATACAGTAAATTATATAATGAGGTTGAGAACTACTGGCTGGGGGGTATGAGGTGCTCTGCTCTCCATGTAATAACAATGGCTCTCATGCATGAATGTTTTCTTACGTTTCTCTTTTATTTGTTCTACGTGGGATTTGTGAGATGTGCGCCGACATCCAAATGTGTTCTTATCCACCTGAGTATGTTGATGAATTGCATTTGATCGTAAATCGGATGTGTGTGCCAATAAGTTTGCAATTAGCACATAGAATGTTCAATGTAGATCCTTAGCTTGGAGCCACGTTCATGTGCACACTGTCTGAACTGGATGTGTGTGGTGTGACGTGTGCAAACGGCATGTTGGGGCTTAAGGAGACTTGAATTACACCAGATGAGCAGTATGGAGGCATTTTATGTTTTGTTTTTTTTTCCATTTGAAAACTGGTCATCATTCACTTCCATTGTTCGGGAGATTCTGCAACACAGTTTACCTGTGAAACACCAACAGTGTTTTGTGGACAAAAAATAAACCCGCCTCTCAATCGGCATGATGGTGAGTAAATAATGACTAAATTTTCATTTTTGGGTGAACTATCCCTTAATCTATATAGGGCTGCAGACTTACATGTGGTGTGTAAACCACAAAACAAGCCACTGACATTTGACAGGTGATGTTGATCTCAGAAAAAAGAAAGGAAATGACATGGAAGGAGGGCAAACAGAAACTTTTAACAGATATGCAGGAGCAGATTGGAGCAGGTACCATTGGACCATTTAGAGAGGTATCGAGAGGTTTCTCTGTCGGTGGTGCAGCAGGTGCATCCAGGTCCTGGCCCCCACCCTCCCTAGCCCCATCTAGCGGGCCACAGGGATCAGGAATCAGAGGATTTATCTGGTCTGCTGAGCAGCAGTATTTAAAGTCAATGAACTGCGATTTTAATTGGAGAGGTTTGGGGAGCACAAGGTGCATCTGTGGGGCATGCAGCTGTCTATGTGCTCGTCTGTTTGGGAGTAATCCAGCCTGAATATCAGTTTAACAACACACTGGGATTTGTCAGACCTACCACCAAATGCTCTCTACAAGGCCAGAAAAGCAACAGCAGTGCAAATGAGGTGGATCAGATCATTTTGTGCATCTGATCTTCATTGAGACCACAGAACAGCACAGAGGTTATGAAGAATCCGTCTTGGCAACCTAACTAACCCTTCACTAAGCCCCACCCTCCTTAGTTACTGTTGCTACGCCTGTCAAACTTTCCATTCTTGCACTGCATCTACAGTTGAGGACAAAATTATTAGCCCCCCTATGAAATTTAAAGTTTTTTTCCAAATTTTCCCAAGTGCTTTTTTAACAGAATAAGGAATTTTCAACATAGCATTTCTAAACATACTAGTTTTCTTTAAAAAAGCATAAATTATTTCTATTTGCACACAATAACAGAATTATTTCAGAAAAAAACAAAAGTTACCAGCGTCAATATTATTAGCCCCCTTAAGAACTGACCTTTTTATTGAGCCATAGCACAAACCACTGTTGTGCAATGATGTACTTTAACTCTGTAATGCTCACAGCTTGTAAAATCAAGTTCTCAAGTTAAAATCTTCCAATTTACACACAGTATAAAAACTTCAGTAAGGGGTTGAGCTGTCACTTGAGAAAGCATCGTGCCAAAAACAAAAGAAATCAGTTTGGATTTGAGAAAAAGAACTGTTGAAAGTTATCACAGCATTTCCAAGTGTCAAGAACTGGAGTGAGAAGTATCATCAAGAAATTCAAAGAGCCACACAGTCCAGAACAAGCCTGGCACAGGTAAAGGCAAAAGATTTCAAAGACTCTGGAAAGAAAACTAGCGAGAGATGTGTCTAAAGACCCCAGAACAACTGCCAAGACACTAGTGAACTTAGCCAAGTTGGGAATTGTAGTCTCAAAGAAGACAATCACTAGAGCCCTGCACAGGAATGGACTGCAAGGTTGCAGACCAAGAAAAACTCCACTTCTGCAGAAGAGACACCTTCAAGCCAGACTGAAGTATGCTAAGGACAACCTGGAGAAAGATTAAGCATGCTGGAAGCATGTCCTTTGGTCAGATGAGATGAAACTAGAGCTCTTTGGCCATAGAGATGTTGCTTATGTTTGGAGAAAGAAGGGAGAGACATATAACCCAGAGAACACCGTCCCCACAGTGAAACACGGTGGTGGAAGTATAACACTGTGGGGATGCTTCAGTTCATCTGGAACTGGGAATCTCGTCAAGGTGGAAGGAATCATGAAGAAAGAAGGATATGTGAAGATAGAAAACCTAAAGCAGTCAGTAGCAAAACTGGGTTTGGGTCGTCGCTTTGTCTTCCAACACGACAACGACCTGAAACATGCGTCGCTCCTGGTGAAGAACTACCCCCAGAAGACCAAAGTGAACGTTACTGACTGGCCTGCACAAAGCCCTGAGTTGAATCCCACTGAAAATCTGTGGGGTAAACTGTAGACCAAGGTCCATGCCAGAAGACCATTAAATCTGGAGGAGCTTGAGCGATTCGCCAAAGAAGAATGGGCTGGGACTCCTCAGGAGACGAGTCTGAGACTTGTTGAAAACTACAACAAACCACGGCAGGCTGTTATCCAGCAAAAATGATACACAACTGACTATTAGCATCAGGGGGGCTGTTGACCCTGGTAGTTTTTGGTTTTTGTGAAATGTTTTTGTGTGCAAAGTAAAATAATGTAAGCATCCAAAATAAAACTAAGATGCTAGGATGTTTGAGCAGTGTTCCTTGCTCTGTTTAACACCACTTGGAAAATACTTTAAATTTTTTTTTTATTTTGTCCTCATCTGTATGCAGTTTACAGTGATAAGAGTGGCAGAAAGAACTTTGAAACTGAGAGTGATTGTTGAAACACAAGGTCTTAGACAAGGATCTTGTCGGCTAAAATAATGACTCACTAGCAGATTTCAAGTGTCATGCTGACATAAGCTACTTCCAACTCTGAGTGGGCCAAGAGGTCTCCAGCTGACGTTTTAATGTTTCCATCCGACACGTTTTAAAACAACAAAAACTAGGGCTGGGTGGTATGACAAAATTTTAATATCACAGTTTTTTTTTAAAATCATATCGGTTTCACGGTATCTGACTATTTTTTTCATGCAAGAGTGTTCTTACCCACATACCCACAAAAGGTTGCTGTTTATAGGTATCATTTTATTTTTTTAGTATTATTATTGTTAATAATAGCTTATTTCTTGAATTAAATATTGTCCTCCGAGGAGGAAAATCCTCACCTTTTTTCAGGTCTGTCTATACAATGACTAAACACTGCGCGATATTCATGTTTTTTTTGTTTTTTTTGTGAAGAACTTTTTATTGGCAACTTTTTTTTTTTATACAATACATATAATACTCACCCCTCTGTCCCTCCACCCCCCACCCCGCACCCACCCCGGCAGCATCCCCCTCCCCCCCAGGTCTCCCCTGGACCAATCCAACAACATCAAGTATCAACAGTACATTTTAGTGTGTGATGTTCCTCTGTTCACAACCCAAGAAATGTATTCTTTATCTGTGCAGCTGCGCCAAGCCATGTCTCCAAAGTGGAGGCTTTGGTATTATTAATCCTTGCAGTAGATAACTCAGGTAACACTATATCATGAAAATAAATCAACCATTTCCTAGTGCTAAGATCATGAGGTGGCAGCCATCTCTGTTTTTTGGCAGCTGTGAGGCCGCTTAACAACAGTTTGCGCTGTTTCTCACTTATATGCAGTTGAGAGTCATCATTAAGGAGGAATAAAATTGGATTGCATGTTATGACTGTACCCAGTAATTCAGACAAGAGTTTGGACACTTGTCCCCAAAATGCCTGAACAGAGGGACATTCCCACATCATGTGTCTGTAGCATCCTGTAACATTGAGTTGGCACAGTTTCATGCGAAACCTAGTGACAGGTGTATAGTAGAGTCTATGACATACTTTAAACCGAATAAGTTGGTGGTTTGGGTTCTTGGAGGCAAAAAAGATGTTCTTCCACACATTGTCCCAGGAAATGTCATCATCTTTCAGATTAAAGTCTCTCCGCCAAGCTCTGAACATCGATAGAGTTTCTTGTTGTCCAGATAGTTTGGAGTAGACTTTCGATACAAAGCCCCTGCAGGGAAGAGAGTTTATCCAATTTATCAGAGGGTGTACAGGAAGCTTAGCCCCCAGCGGCACACCATGTCCTTTAAGTGCTGATCTTATTTGCAAATAATAAAAAAAAGAAGAGTCCTGTAGATCAAATCGGTTCTTCAAATCCTGATAGCCAAGCATGCCCTTGTCATCATACAAATCTCCAATAACATTAATATCCTTCAAAGACCATGGTTTAAAGTCCAGTGGCTTATTTCCAATCAGTACATTCATGTTGTGCCATAGAGGGGTATCCTTGTGCCATTTTAATTCTCCCTTCATTTCTTTCTCAACGATTCTGAAATTTCTAATTGTGTTGGCAATAATGGGTCCACAGTGCAACATACAGTATTTATCTTTTAGACCAGAAAATAAGATGTCCTGTAACCTCCTAGGATGAATTACGAATACGAATACGAAATACTTTATTGATCCCCAAGGGGAAATTCATTTGTCTGTAGTCTCATCTATTTGTATTTATTATTATTATTTGAATTAGGTTGTTCTCTAAAGATTTCCATGAGACACATGAGCGACCGTCAAGCCAAGCCATGACAGGACGAAGCTGGAAGGATTGGTGGTACATTTTGAAATTTGGGAGGACAAGCCCACCCTGATCTTTGGATCTCTGTAGCACAGAAAGCTTAAGTTTTGGACATCCATTATTCCAAATATATCCACGTAACAGCTTATCAATTTTAGTCCAGTAGTCTGGAGAGGGAGAGAGTGGAATCATCATACTCAAGAAATTAATACGAGGTGCAACATTCATTTTGATTACAGATATACGAGTCCGCAACGAGGCAGGTAGCCTGGTCCAGTTTGCAAGATCGCGTTCAACTTCCTTAAGAACTTTTTCATAGTTGCTCTTAACTATTTTCTGGAGCGAGGGGTGTATCTGTATGCCTAAGTATGTTATTTGAGTTACTAATGAAATCTGGCTTGAGATTCTGACTTTTTTGGCAGCGTCATTTAGCAACATCAAAGCAGATTTTGTCCAATTGATCTTGAATCCTGACTGCTGTTTGAAATCCTCGAAAGCTGTTAATAAAGAGTTGACAGAGTTTTCTATGTCCGTCATATATATGAGGACGTCATCCGCAAAGGCAGATAAGGTATGAGATGTCTGTCTGATTTGGATAGGAGATACTGTATGACAAAGTTTTGCCTAAGGTGCTGTGTAAACGGTTCGAGAGAAAGAATGAACAAGCTCGGGGAAAGTCCACAGCCCTGTCTCGTGCCACGGAAAATGGGAAAGGGTCTAGAGTTAAATCCATTTGTGTTGACCATAGCCGCGGGGTTTGCATACAGAACTTGTACCATCTTGATAAAAGCTTCACCTAGTTGAAATTTCCGCAATACAGCCCACAAATATTGCCATTTGACCCTGTCAAAAGCTTTGGCAGCGTTGAGTGACAGAACAGCACAAGGTACCTGAAGCTGTTTAGATTCTTCTATTACATGCATTAAACGCCTAATGTTATCCAGCAAGGCGGCCCTTCATAAACCCAGTTTGGTCGGTGCAAATTAGTTTATCCATATAACGCTCCAGGCGTAGTGCCAGCAACTTGGAGTAAATTTTCAGATCCGAATTTATCAGAGCTACAGGTCTGTAGTTAGAGCATTGTAACGGGTCCTTGCCCTTCTTTGGTAACAGTGAAATTAAAGCTACATTTGTGTTTTGTGAAAGGCACCTTTCTCTAAAGACGTCTGGATGGAGCTCAGAAGAACCGGTCCGAGAAGGTCCCAGAAGTGCAAGAGCACTTCAGGTGAGATCCCATCAGGGCCCTCTCACCATTTTACTCAGTGCAGCTTGTAATTCCTGCAAAGTTATCGGACGGCCCAGGTCTGCTGCCTCTTCTCCCTGCAGGGTGGGCAGATCCACCCCTTGCAAAAAATTATTACACACTTCTGGGTCAAAGCTGCCAGACGACGTGTATAAGTTCTCATAGTACGCCTGGAAGGTGTTATTTATCTCTGCTGGATTAGAGACCAAACCTTTAGTAGGGTGGAGTATTGCGTCAATGGATGCTTTTGATTCACACTGTTTTAGTTTTAGAGCCAGAAGCCTGCTGGGTTTACTTTTGCCTAGTTCTGTGTATAATGAATTCCGCTCGTCTCCGCAATAAGTCATTCAGCTCTTGTCTAGCAACCTGCAACTCGTCATTGACTGTGTTGGAATAGTTCCTCTTAAGAGCCCCCTCCAAACCAAGGCATTTCTCCTCCAATTCTTTGATCTTAAGATTCCTAACCTTTTTCATATGTGATGTGTACGATGTTGTAAAATCACGGATAAAACCCTTTGTTGCCATCCACACTAGCCTAGCATCCTCAACAGAGCCTATATTGTCTTGCAGAAAAAATGGACAGTTTAGTTCTAAATTCAGAGATAAATGCAGTATCATTTAATAAAGAGGTATTGAAACACCATCTCTGAGATTTTTTGGATTTGAAACTGAAATCAATGCCAAAAATTAATGGGTTGTGGTCAGCCAGTGTAGCTGGGAGAAATTTAACAGGTGTTATACAATCATTTAAACCACGCGACAGCAAAAAATAATCAATCCTTGAGAAAGACTTATGATATGCAGAGAAACAAGTATAATCTCGACTGCCTGGGTTTTGAGACCGCCAAACATCAAAAAGGTTCAAGCTGTCTATCATTGTATTCAAGGCCGTAGAGGCTGATTGCTGACTATGTGTAAATGAGCTTGTGGATCTGTCTAAATCAAGATTACAGACCGCATTCATGTCACCTCCTATAACTAATTCATATTCTGTGAATTTCAGTAAATCCTTTGTGAGGTCAGGATAGAAATTATCTTCAAAGACTGCTGGTGCATAGACTGATATAAATGCGACCTTCGTTCCATAAATTGAAGTACACACATATGCTACCCGCCCAGATTTATCGTTACTAGTCCCCTCAATTTTCACCGGTAAATTCCTCTTGATCATAATCATCACTCCTTTTGAGCTAGACCCACCATTGGAGGAGGAGACCACCATATATTGTTTATTTTGCATCCTTTGGACGTCTCCTTGTTTTAAATGGGACTCCTGAATCAATACTATATCGGCATTTGCTCGACGCATCAGTTCTTGACATTTAACCCTCTTGACATTGACATTTAAGTCCCCGACATTCAGACTCAGGATAGTCAGTTTAACCATTATCAAAAATCACTGTGGTTACATCCCAGTTATACACTTGACTATAAACCAAGTATCCAAGCATATAGTCCAGTAAGAGACCCACACCCCCCTTGTTGCTGCCATGCCCATACCCCAAAACCCCTGTGTCTGTGTAACTTGACCACTGCATAACACAGCTCATTGAGACTCCAAAACTCTGTTGTATCCTACTTATAAAACCTAACTAACCTGGCAGGTATACAGACAGTTGAAACTTAAACACACGGCCCAATATTGATAGACTCAGGCTATATCACATGAAAAGTAACTGAAATTGTCCCTCTGGAACATAAACATTACTGTTTGGGAGGGTCCATATTCTATCTTAGAAACACTAACCAGTGTTATAGCCTGGAAAGGACCAACAGCCCTCAATGTCATAATAAGTATGGGACAGATAGATGTCCACAATAAACAGGACCGATCTTACGGTGACACTAGGGCCATGAAAGACTCCTCGCCTCCTCTTCAAGTGTCGGTACTTTCCTCCCGCGCCGTCTCGCCTTCCTGCTCCATCACCTCTGCTGCCCACGTTGTCGAGCCCCCAAGCCGAGACCCTCGTAGAAACTCCTCTGCTTCCTCCGGCGTAGAGAAGCTGCGTTGCTCGCCGTCCAGGGTGATCTTCAGAGTTGCAGGATAAATCATGAAAGATGGGATGCCCTTCTTGCGTAGAAACTTCTGTACACCCGCAAATGCTTTCCGCCGTTGACTGGTGTGGGCGCTGTAGTCAGCATAGAAACGCAGTGACTTGCCGGCATCTTGTATGGGGCCATTTTTCGCCGTCTCCCGGGCGCCACTCAGTATAGTGTTGCGGTCTCCGTGCCGAAGCAGCCGCAGTATCGTGGTCTGCGGGGTGTTCCTCTTTGCGTGGGGGCTGTAGATGCGATGAGCTCTCTCGATCTCAACAACTTTGTTACAGAGGGAGGGTATCCACTTGGGAAGCATTTCTTGGAGAAAAGTAATCGCGTTGTCGCCCTCTCTGCCCGCGCTGATTCCTGTAATCCGGACGTTGTTTCTCCGGTCATGGTCCTCCATCAGAGCGAGCTTCTGTTGAAATTTCTCAAGGCTGGTGGCGTTGTCTAATATCTGGCGATTCATGGTTCGTGTATGTGTTTGAACCCTCTCAACTTTAGACATCAAGCCCCGAACAACATCCATATGGGCATCCAAGTCTCTCTGAAGTTTCTTGACAGAGTCGTTCACGCTCCCCACTGCGTTGGTAATAGCACGTGTGACGACCTTTTCCAACTTGTCGCTCTGTCTGGCTAGTGCTAATGAGATAGCTACCTCCATGCTATCTGTAGCCGCCAAGCTGTTAGCATCCGTTTGCTTGCGCTTCGCCAGGGGGATTTTGGTCGGCGAGTTGAATAGCTTCTTTTGGCTTGCCATCTTATACTGACCCTGGACTTATACTGGACTCCTGACCCCCCTCTCCCCAATGAACACTGTACACACTCCACTAGGGTTGTGCCGATTGGCGATCCGATCGTATATCGGCGATTGAAGGGATGAACAACGATAGTTTTTTTTCCCTTGGCGATATTACCAGAGGTTGTGGTGAACGCACAATTAAGAGAGGGAGGGAGGGAGAGACAGACAGACAGACAGATAGGCAGAGAGACAGAGAGAGACAGACTGACAGAGGAGGGAGAGGGAGAGAGAGCGTGCCTGTGTGCGCGCGCGCGGGCGGGCATATGACGGCGAGCTTACTGCGGCTATAATTAATTGATTAATAAGAACAAAGCACCATTAATT
>JAJHUR010109847.1:0-33069 GCA_027495735.1 Lutjanus campechanus | reverse complement strand
TTTCAGGGCTTTCTGACAGAAAGCCTTTCTGGCAGAAATCTTTCCACCTGAAAACCTCCTGAAAAACACATGGTTAGTGGCCACTTTAGACCAAACCATGGTCTTTTCTGAAACCTAACCACATTATTTTGTTGCCTAATTGGACCAAACAGCAGCAGGAAACTGACATAAAAATTAAGATAATAAGTCAACTAAATCTAAAAATATTAATTCAATAATAAATTTCACATTGAAGTTAATCCCCAGTTTCTAGGGTAGAGGTCCTGTATTTAAACCATCATCCACCACAACCTGCTCCTGGTATGTACTTTGTCACCCTTCATACTGTCACCTGACATCCAAACAAGCCTCAATCAACAAGACAACTGATAAACAGAGGTGAAAGTGAAAGAAAGTAAAAGAAACTTCCTATTAAGAAGTCTCCCGGGTTGAACTTTGTTTTACCTTTTGTTAGGATACTAAACCTGAGCAATGACTGTGTACCAGCAGACACTTTTAACAAACTGTCCCAGTTTGACTTGTAACTTTTGGCTGTTGAGCAAACAACAAATCGACTGGGATAAATTGAGCAGAGGACAAAACAAAACTGTTTTAACCTTTCCTCATGTTGTAAGCAATCCTTCCTTTACCTCACTTCCTTCCTTCTATCTTTTCCCAGTTCAAACTGTTTGTGTAACGCCGTCTCTATTTTTACAGACCGGAGCTGCCACTGCCGCTCTTCAATATTTCATCAGACTCACAAAGTGCTGTGTACACTCCTCGCTTCCAGTCCTTCCAATGCTGCATGTATTTTTATACAGAACTTTCCTCAGCAACAAGGCTAATAGGCGGATTATCTCAAAGTGCATAAAGCTGCATGTGGGTGTATGGATGGACAGGAGGTGTCTTGCTTTGGGAGTAGTTGTTCCAAAAACTGATGGAGATGGATGCTGACTGTCAGAATGGTTGTAATTCAGTTTTGGAATAAATAGGTCCCCAAGAGATTGCACCTACACTGTGCAATATTTACATCAGCGAGTTACAACATGTAATATTGTCACAAGAGTGATGCAACACTAAAAACAAACACCAATAGATTTATGCATGCAAATAATCATGGTTTGGGTTTGTGATAGAGTGTGTTTAAGTGCATTTGTTGATTCTCCACATCAAGCTTTTTTTCTTTTTCTACATGTTATCTTCTGTAACTTTGCTTTCATCTTCCTCCCCATCTCCTCCTCCTCAACATTGCTCTTTTGTCTCCTCTATCTTACTTTTTTCTTTTCCTCTCCTCCTGCTTCTTTTTGTCAAACTTCTCCATTATCTCATTCAACTATATTTATTTCTTCTCTTCTTCTTTTTTTGCCTGCAGGACTGAAGACTCAGGCCTGCTCACCCATAAGGAGAGCCTCCCTGTTCGGTCTCTGGTACTGGGTGACATCCAGAGGCCGGGGTCGGAGGCAGCCTACAGGGTGGGACCGCTCCGTTGTCATGGAGACAGTAAGTCCAGCCCAGTTCTCCAGTTGCTTAGTTACACATGAGTCATCCTATTATGGAAATTAATAACCGACATGTGAGACTCAGTCAAACAAGTAGATGCTTTGTTAGAAAACATAAAAGGTTAAATCCTCACATCACACAGTAACCCTCTAATTCTGTTATTTCTGGCCAAGAAATGATTCTAAAACAATAGTTTGACATTTTGAGAAATACTCATATGGGCTTCTTTTGGCAAGTTTCAAAACATACATTGGAGATATAGAACACCCACCGTCTGCCCCGCAGCCCCTCAGTGGAAAACTGATTTCCATTATAGACAGAATTGCTTTGAAATGCTTTAGTGTATGAACTACTACTTTGAATTGGATAAGACCAAGTCTAATGCAGAAAGAGGCAATATGTATATATTTTATATTGTGTTGCACATCTTATCGGGGGTGCTAATGTCCTATATTGTTTTATAAATTTTAGACACCCTCCCATTCCCATAAGGGTCTCATTAATTTCAGGATAGTGTCTGATTTATTTTTAGTCCTGTGCGATGTTTGGGATGGAGGGAACAAGTGATTGTTTCCAGATGGGAGTAAAATATGTGACTGGTTGAAATGAAAATGTTTCCTGAATTGGAACAATTTTTTAAGGGAGGTTATAACAACCGGGCTCAGGTTTAGAAACTTAAACTGATAAGTAAAGAGGAACATAAGTAGCCGAAGGTAAAGAGCCCCCTTGTAGCATTCGGGCATCTCTAATCAGGGTCTTTTGATTTGTAGGGTGGAGTTGCTACCACTTTCATATGTACATTTGATATGAAGCTACAACCAGCAGCTGATTAGTTTAGCATAACAGAAAGACTGGAAACAGAGGACTACAATAACCTGGCTCTGTCCAAAAGTAAAAGGCAAAATAATCTGCAAAAATATCAAAATCTCAAAGGTTAAAACATTATATATCTTTTATTTAATCTGCATAATGTGTCAATCTATTTCTTTGAGTTAATGTCTGGAAAAAAGAAAATATAAAACCCTAGGAGCTGTTAAGATTTTTCTTATAGCTGTCACTGAGCAATAATGCAACATATATATTTCATTCACAACAAATCAAAGTGAACATTCTTTCCTTTATGGAATCATTTTGTCTGTAATTACCTGTTTAGATTAATAAATTTGACTCAAATGTCAAAGCACAGCTAGAATTACTGTATACCTTTTGTTTTCAGCTAATTAACATAACAAGTTGGCTCTTTTGATGCTGATGTGATTTCCATTTAAAGATCTTGACAGTGAGTTTTGCTTGTGTTTCTCAGAGAACTTCTGGAACGCTGCATTTTTTGACAAAGAGACTTCGTACCTCCACTTCCCCACCTTCCACGGAGAGCTGAGTGCAGATATCTCCTTCCTGTTTAAAACCACGGCCTCGTCTGGTGTGTTCCTGGAGAACCTGGGCATCAAAGACTTCATCCGGATCGAACTGAGCTGTGAGTAAGAGCTGGAGGATGAAGACTGAATCCAGATCAAACACAGTTAAAGGGGATATGTGCTTGTCTTTTAAGCCCTCTATGGGCTGTGTTATTTATAGTATGGCAGACTTTTCATTCTATTTTTATTTCTATTTATGGGTGTAATAGTGATGCAGCAGAATGAAACTTTGGGTTATATTTCTTTCATTCAGTTTTTTTCCAATTGGTAATGAGGACTGGCCAATACTGAAGCCACATTTTCAAAACTCTTCATACAGTCTGCATTACCAACATGTATCTTGGCCGAGCAGTTAATCTCATTTCTTAAACTCTTCAAACCATCAAGACACTTTATACTTTATACAGTTTAGGGATTTTGTTCCCTACAAGCTACAGTTTTATGGTCCATACAATATAAATACTGTTGCCATATTGTACATATTGTAATGCAATACAGTGAAAATGTAAATATTGCAGGAGGACTGTATCAGTATAAGATACAATCCACATTTGTCAGTAAGCTCCAGTGGGGCAAAATGCACAAACAACGTCCCAGAGTTTGACTGTAAACACACAGTGATGTGAATTACAAATGTGAAAAAATGTTGCCTCTTCTGGTAAAACTTGCAGTAAGCAAAATAAGAGATATACACTAAGAAAATGTTTAGACTTTAGTCTTTTTGGAGATGTAATGATGAAATCAGTGCACAAATATGATAAAGTACATGGTCAACCAAAGTTGCAGATTACATTAGAAACAATGGCTCACCTTCCTCCTCTTCCTCCTCCTCTTGCTTTCTCTTTTTCTTTTCTTTAGGCTAAGTTAAGAAGATTCTCTGAATGTTTGTGAATCTTGATGATACACTTTTTGTGTGTATGCAAAGAAAGAAAAGAAAAGCTATTAAAAAAGCAAAACAAAAATCAAAGCAGCTGGGTAGGCTTTCAGTTGAAATTGCAATCCACTGCGTTTGCATGATTATTACTTCACTTTATAGTAAATATTATGTGAAAATGTTCTAAAAGAGTGTGAGAGCATCTGAAAAATGTGCTGGAAGTAGACACTGTTTTACAGGTGGTGGAGTGTGAATCAGAAGGAGTTTGGAAAATGTGGTAAATGAGTGTATTTTGTGTGAAAGCAATGAAAAATGTTTAGCTGACTGTGTGAAGAGTTTTGACAATGTGACCTCAGTTCAACCAATACATGTTAGCAATCGAAAAAACTCTAATCTCATTTTTAGAGAAACTCTGTCCTTTTGGTTTCTCTTTTTGATCTATGAACACCCTGCGTATATCCTCACGATTTGTTTTCATTTCTTTCCCAGTGCTGGGATTAAAGAGGTTTTTATAGACAGGCTGTTTTTTTATGGAGTTTGTGCTTTCTTCTGGTGCTGCTTGCATTTTGCAACATTCTGTTCTGCTTCAGGTTGCATTGTTTGTTGTTTTCCGATCAATTTTCTTCCCCCACAGACCTCAGCCGAATGCACTGCACAGTCGATACACGGCCGTGCATAACGTATGCTGGCCCACACGGGACAGCAGTGTATTCACAGCACAAATAAAACGTATCCAAAATGAAATCCATAAAAAGGGAACTTATAATCATTGCAGGTTTCTTTTTTTTGCACCCTTGTTTTTAATTTTACAGTTTTATGAACTCTCAGGGACATTTTCGCCCTGACCCTCCATTAATTCCTGTCTCTTGTGTAATTCACATGTTTATGGGCACCATAGTGTGTCATTTAGATTATGACAGTAATAACCAACAGGGTGTTATTTAGTTTATGGGTGGCATGGAAATGTGGCCGGGTGTGAGATGTATGTTTATAGCCTACCATATATTGTGTCATTTAAAATATAGCTGTAATACCCAACAAGGTGTCCTTGTGCTTATATGGTTATGACAGCAATTGCAGTTGGTATGAGGTACACGTTTATGGGCAGCAGTGATGTGTGTCGTTTAGAGTGGCTTGTTTAGGTGACTTGAATCAGTTATTAGAGTCAATTTGAAGTTCTTTCTCTTCACTTTACCTCACTAGTTTGGTTTAGTTTGCTGTTTTTTGGCTTGTTTTGTGTTGTGTTGCATTTCGCAGGAAGTTGTTTCAGAAGTGGGATTTGAAGGGACACAGAGAATCTAATACAGGGACACTGCTGCACCTCCTCAGGGAAATCATTGTCAGTGTGGTTGTTCCAGCTCTGTATACCGCTGCTCTGTTGCCGACTTCCTCAGAGCGCTTCGCAACACTGTGAGTGAGCATGAGGACAATTTCAAAAATGAAGTTTCTATATAGGATGCTGGGATATTGTTTCATCTTGTTCTGTACTCCCATAGTAATACATCCTCAACACCTTCCACCAGCACAACATGAAGGATGATGGTTTGCTTCGTCTGCACTCTACTAAATCTTTAGCTGTTGGTGGAGAGAACAAAGAGAGAGCTGAGCAGACAACCTGCGAGGAGTAAATACAGACACGCAGCGCTGAGCTGCTGTCCATGGTGCTGAAACACAGTAGCAACAACAAGGCAGAGGAGCTGGCCGTGGTCCTGCCTCAGGATGCTGGAGCTCAGAGGGGAACTTTACTAAGTGCAGTGGTGGAAGAATTATTCAGATGCTTTACTTAAGTCCTGCAACTAAGAATTCTGTTAATTTTTGATTAAAGTGATATTCCACTTTAGTTAGAATAAGCTACTCAGTATGTACTCACCACTATGCCGATGTGATGATGGGTGAAGGTCTTCAGTTCACAAAACAATCCTGGAGTTTTAGGAGAAACAGGGTAGCAGCCTCATCCAGTACAATGGCAGTGAATGGTGACCACGGATAAAATGATAAAAATAGCACACAAAACAAACACAAAATGTCTCCATCCTGCTTGTGTGGTGTAATCCAAGTGTCCGCGAGCCGCAAAAGACGCCATTTACGGCATGTTTTTAGCAGAAATGTCAACTGTAGCATGTAGCCGGTAGAATGTAAACATGGCGTCGATCTCGCGAGACTTCCTGCACGTGCGTCCATTAAGATATATACGAAGTCTCGCGACAGACATTCTCCTGCTTATTTTCATGATTAACTATATGATAGTTTAGTCTTTAAAGTGCCAACTCCTGTTTATAGAGCACTTTTATATACTGTATAACATACACAAGTAATTATGTATGATTATATACACGCATATGCATACATTCATGCATATCAAAGTAGAATGCACATCATGTCAAGAATCACTGCAATGATAGGCAAGGGAGGAAAGGAAAGGTCTTAAGACTCTTTTTAAAGGAGTCAAGAGATTCTGCTGTTCTTATATTTTCAGGGATGATTTTCCTTGGTGCAGCTACTGAAAAGAAGACCCAGTCTCCAAAAGGTTTTGGACAAGATTGTGGGATGTTTAACAGCCCTTGATCTGTAGATCTAGGGATCTAGGAGCTTGGCTTTACTCTACTGTACCATACTGCAGGGCTGTAAACACAAACAGAAGAATCTTGTAAGGAATTCAGTACTGAATGGGGAGATGAGTGCAGAGGCATAATACCCCCCCCCCCCTTTTTTTTTTTTTTTTTTTTTTTTTTTTTTAACACCTGCTGGAGTTTGGCTGCAGTATTCTGTATCAGTTGTATACAGAGGCCTGGTTGATACTAAAATATACAGAGGTGCCACAATTGAGCTCTGAGGATATTAGAGCATGGATGACTTTTTATATGTCTTTAGACAATAAGACAGTCCCGAGTAGTGCAGGGATGAGTCCTAATAGACACAGACTTTCTGTGACTCTGCGTATTTTAACTGTGAACCCTGTGCCGTCTTTGCTATTTCTAATATTGTTTTTTAATAGTCAGTTTTTTTATCGATATAAAGAACTTGTGACTCTGTATCTGTGAAAGGTGCTTTACAAGTAAAACTTACTTATTTACTTAGTTTCTGTTTCTGGATTATTTATCAATACCATGTAAGCAATAACAGCATAGAGGTGGCCTGGTATTTGAAGATGCTGTAGCCACAATGGAGTGATTATGTCCCTTTATTTTCACCATAGACGAGTCTAGCACATAGCATATATAAATACAGGAAACAGGAAAGGAGAAAGTTGCCTGAGGTTCTGCTGGGCACTAAGCTTGCTCATCTGTTTTTGGAGCACATCACAAAAAGGGGCAGGACTTAAGAAGGGTCCGTTGTCATTTCTGTGCTGATTTATAGTTTCAGACATTAGTGAGGTGGTTGTTTTTTGTTGCTGCTAAAAGTGATATTATTAGTGTAACTCAACTGTTACTGCCAACACTGGTCGCGGTAAACCAAATCCTAATCCTAACTGTATACACCTATACTTGCAGGCAGCCTATAACAATAGATTGCAATTTATGGATTATAATATGTCTTAGAATCGACATTTGGCTAAGTACATGGACATATAGAGGGAATTTAACTCTGGTTTTATATATAAAATCTCTATTGCAGTGGAGTAAAAAGTACAATATTCTGTTATGATGTGGAGTATAAAGTAGTATAAAATGGAAATTCTCAATTCAAGTTCAGGAACCTGAACTGTAGAAGTGTAGTAATAAATGTACTGGCTGAGTGTAAGAGGCCCAGAATAGTATCTGCACCTGCGTCTACCTGGAAGGTTACCTGCGTGATATTTTTCCTTTCACATTGCAAGTTTTTCCACTTTATCACTACAAAACTTCTTTGCCAGACCCTCAAGTCTTTTGTTTGTTGTTGTCCTTTGAGGACTGTACCCAGCCCGCTTAGTTAGGAGCTCTGCTGGCTTTTGTGCTTGTTGTTTTGCTGTGAAAGAGTAATTAAACCAGATTCCTGGGAGCCCTACATCCCCCCCATCTGCTTGTTTGGTCTCCATACACCTTGAGTCCAACCTACCTGCTTGTTAAAGCTTCTGTTTTCTATTCCCATTTGTGCCATTGGCAGGTCTTCACCAGACTTTGGGAGCTGTGTGAAAATATGCAGCTCTACAGTGAAGATTCATGCCAGATTTTTTTGTAAACATACAGCTGCCTCCCTCACCTTAAATCACAAAGTGAGGCTTCAGCAGGGTCCAGTTCTCATTCACTTAAATGCTGCAGATGTGTCCTGTATGCAAAAATTAAATGCTGGTCTGAGACAGTGAAAAACAAGTGTCTCCCTATAAAGGCCCTGTCCAGTGAAGTTTTTTATCCTTGTTAACATGTGAATGTGTTGTTTTTGATATGCTAGAAGACTATGAAGAATATTATGAGCAAAAAAACATTCAGTGCTATGAACACTGAAAATTTCCACTTTGGAACTACAGCGAGGATTTCATAGATCACATACCTAAAGAATCAATCCCGTCAACTTTGGGGCTTTCCATATCAATGTTATGGCGAAACAAGGGGTATCAGTGAAGAAGCCAGGTGTAGTTATGTATTTGTGTTTTATAAGTCAAGATTGCAGTAACGATAGCCATTTTCCAGGGCACTGTGAACAATTTTGCCACTAAACTAACCCTCTGTTTCTAATGCAAGTGACACGTCGCAAGTCACTTACATGTCTCAGGCAACAGAAACACTCTCATTTTGATCCATACAGCTGTCTGCACCACCTCTGTGTGCCTCGCGTCCTGGCTGCGTCTGATGGGTGTAAATGCGACCTGAAACATCTATTAAGACTTTAAGTCTATTTTTTCAGCAATCTACATGCCTTCTTGAGCCTGGTACCCAGTAAAATGGCACTGAAAATGTATTTTATCTACATTTTTAAACCTAAGCAGAGCAGTCTATGTTCCTCAGCCAGAGATCAGCTCACTCTGCTTTAATCTAGATAATTGCAATAAATTTAATCTTATAGATTCTCTCTTCACTTTACCCAGCAGCTGGGAATCAAGACACGGGAACTGCTTAAACCATTTCTGCAATGTTTTTGTGGACAAACTGTACATTTACAGCCACTAGACAACTTCGCTCATAAAGTTGAATTGCCATTGTGTAGTGTACAGTAGGAAAACAAAAAAAAACAAAAACAAGCAGAGGTTTGTGTGTTTGATGAGTGGAGATGAAAGTGATTTGGTATGTTTGAGCTGCAGGCAAGTGATGAGGGATTGGGTGGAGATAGAGGTGGCGACTATTTGCACATTCATAGATTTTTTTAATGTACTAAATGAAGGCAAAGCAGAGTTACATTTAAGCCACTTTCAAGAATTAGTGGATTTTTTTCATGGAAATAATTATTAATATGTAATTTTAGTGAGCAGAGATGAGTTTCATCCAGGAGCTGCAGTGAAGGAGGAAAATCAATATCAAAATAATATTAGATCTCCACTTGGTTGCAGTTTGGAGCTATTCTATTTTGTTTTTGAAAAGTTTAAAATTTCACAAAGATATAAAATGACTTTGGTTGATTGAAAGACCTAAATTTACCTCCTTGATTAAATTTGTTTCTGCGTGGGGAAAAAAAACTGTTGTGACATTTTAATCAAAGCACTGTATCATTAGAACCTTTAGTTTGATTTGTAGGATTCAAAAATGTCTTTACACAATAAAATGAATCTGCTTTAATCAAGGATTCATTTCATACCATTTTGTTTGACAAACAGATGGTAAAATGTCAGGTGAATTGGTTGGAATAACAACTGAAAATTCATCTAAATATGACTCACACGGTACTTTAATTATATTGGGTTTTTTTTTGTTTTTTTGATACTTCCCTACATTCCCCTTCCTTTCCCATCTGCCTCTTTTTCTCCATTATCCACATCACTCACTTTCTTGCTATCCCCTTTTCTTCCCTTTCACCATCTCTACACCTCCATCAGCCTCCACTCAGGTCGTCTTCTCCTTCGATGTGGGTAATGGGCCGCTGGAAGTCCACGTGGAGTCGAGAGTCCCGCTGAACGACAACCGGTGGCATCGAGTCCGAGCTGAGCGGAACGTCAAGGAGGCGTCGCTTCGATTGGATGAACTTCCTGCCGCCACACAGGAGGCTCCTGCTGACGGACACTTCCACCTGCAGCTCAACAGCCAGCTGTTCATAGGTGAGGGGTATGAAGCGAGAGGAAAAAATATCATCTTTAATTGACTGTTTATTGATTATAAAACAGCCTCCCATAGTACAAATATGTGCATGTCAGTTTCTGTGTGACTTCTGGCCTCATTATTCTGAGTGCTGGTGGGTTCAAGGCCCTTTCTCAAGTCTTGCGGGACTGGAACAACAGTCTCTTTCTGTCTCTTCATATCTCTCAGGCACTAACTTCCACACACGCTTGCCTTGTTTCTCATATCCTCTTTGCTCTCCAGAGAACCAGCAGTTCAGTGTTTCTGCCTCCGCAGCTCCTTTTTTCCTTTTCAGCTTGATCACAGAACTTTCACTAATATTTTTTTAGTCTCTCCCAGCAGAAAAACTGTTTCTTTCCTAAGTTCAAAAAACATTTACAGAGCCTTTTGTAAGAATTTGAAACCTAATTTGTTTCATTGTTTCTACATCTATGTTTTCTTGCTATTAATCTCAGTCTTCCCTGCATTTGTTGGGGCATTGCTATGTTTTGTAACACATTACCACCAACAACTGTTAATCATTGGAAAACCACACAAGCACGACTGTATACATGTAAAAACCCCATAGAAATTCATAAAAAAATGCCCATAAAAAATGGGCAAAGAGTTGTGGCATGGGTGAAGCTTAGGTGGCTGAATGAAGCGGCTACCTAGCAGCTAGCCATCTGTGATAGCACCCACCTGTCACTCAACGTGGCTGCACCCTTGACTATGCATAACTTTAAGCTTTAGTATAATTTAAACGGGTGAGTTATATACAGTCAAATGTAATCAAGGGGGAAATTAGCTAAAGAGACCAAAACTGCTTTTTGCACCAGACTGTAAACGTGTTTATTTCTGCTGTAAAGTTGAGCATTTTAATATGTCAGTCTATGGGAACTGATTCACTTTTGGGGCCAGTTTCAAGTGGCCATTTGAGGGACTGCAGCACCTCTATGTATCTCTGTCAGACAGGAATTAAATTCTCATAAAATATTCTCTTTTTCCACGTATGTTAATCTACTATTGGCTGACCCTTGTCGTCTGCTCAGCTGTATTAGATATGAAAGGTGCTGAGCCTGCAGTATTTTTGTTCTATAGGGCTTCTATTACTTCTCTCCCTGCAGTCTAACAGTATGAACTCTTAATAGAGATCCAAGTCCCAAGACAATAGCAAGTCTGACCTCTTCCTAGAGAGTCCTACATACTTTAAAATTAAAAGAATTATTCTGTTTCAAAGTGCTAAACTGCTACTGGTTAAATGTCATCAGTTGCTCAGCGCTATTGAATATGAAAGTGCTGAGTCGATGGTTTCTGACCATTGAACAATTATTACACTTGATTTAAAAAAGCATACGTCAGGTAGCAGTAATATATAATGTAGTGTGTGATATGATTTCTTCGGTGAGGGTTTTTAAATAGTCTGTAAATTAAGCTCAACCCGTAAGTGATTCATTAGCATTGTTCAGTGTTAAAAAAGAAATAGTACTGATTCAATTTATTTACTGCAGAAGAGGTGAAAAAGTACAGACTCTGAAATGTTCTCAAAGTATAAAAGTAAAAAGTTGCCCTCTGAAGGACATTTCTACTAGCTGTCAAAGATAACTGAAACTTATCTTTTTTTTCTGTAGTTGAGTCTCACTCTGTTTTGTCCTGTGTTTTTTTTTTCTTATGTGTTTTAGTATTTTCATCTTGTTACATCTTTTGTGCCATTTTTGTCTTGTGTCATGTTTTGTCATTCTTCGTGTTATGTGTTTGTGTCATTTTTGTCTTATCATACCACTTTCCTCTTGTAGTGTCTTTAACAATATTTTTGTCTTGTTATGTCTTTTACCTTGTTTTCATCTACTTGCATGTCTTACGCCGTTTTTGTCTTGTTACATACAGTATTTTACGTCATTTTCATCTTCTCCCGTGTTTTATGTTGCTTTCTTCTTATGTCTTTGGTTTTGTTTTCGTCTTGGTACAATGTTTTTTCGTGTTTAATGTCATTTTCATCTTGTTATATCTTTTATATAATTTTTTTTCTTGGTGTTTTATGTAATTTTCGTCTTGTCACGTGTCTTACGTTGTTTTTGTATTGTTACATGTTATTTTCATCTTATGTGTTTTATGTAATCTCTATCTTACATCTTACTGTATGTTTTATGTCTTGTGTTTTAAGTGTTTTACATTATTTTTGTCTTGTTATGTCTTTTACGTCACTTTCATCTTGTTACATTGTTTCTGTCTTGGTGCATTTTATGTTGTTTTGTCTTCTTGTGTGTTTTATGTTGTTCTCATCTTGTTACATCTTTTACATTGTTCTCATCTTGTACATGTACAAGTACAGTGTTTGTTCTAAGTCACTTCCTGCCTCTCTTCATTAGACTGTCGTATGATTAACCATCTCAGATACAAACTTCCATTGTTCCAAACTTCCATTGTTCTTTTTATTAGGTTTTATCATTCTGCAAATATTATGTATGTCACTTCATATCAGTAAACACACACTGTGGAGGGAAAACAAACCAGCAAACACTGATGAGATTGGATGAAGGCAGCAGCAGCAGCAGGAGGGAAATCGAGGTGAATATTGATTGGCTGAATGTGTTTAGCTGATAATCCACTCTGAGGTCACCACCATCAGCCTAAACCTGCATATGTTTACCTCTGAATTATCAGTACAGCTCACTGGAATTATGGATTTATGTGGTGTAATGGAAATGCACTTGTATTTATTTGCAGAAAGGTATAGTAAGGGAAGTTTGTAGTGAAATATTGGACTTGGTGTTCTAGAGTATGAAGAAATCCCACCCTCCTTGTTTAGACTAAGAACAATAACAAGTATAATATATTCTCTGTTAGTGTCCTTGAGAAAGCCACCGAGGGCATCAGATGTATTCCTGAAATGTAAATGTAAATGACACAATATATGTGTAAATAAGGATTGATATCAGCTCAGCTTGTGTGGAATCATAAACCACAACAATGCTGTACATACAAGCTATGTACATCTTACTCATGAGCCGAAATCCTGCCCTCAACAAATTCATTAAGAAAAATTTTTACTTTTGTTTGGATTTCTAATCCATGTTTGCATTTTTAATACATATATTATCACATACTTAGTTATGTGAATTAATGTTAGTGTTGAGTTAGTGTTGTCTTCTGTGACTTCATAAGTCATAATTCTATGAACAGTGTATTTACAAGCCTTAATTATTCCTCGTACAGATTTATAAGGCAGCGAATTATAATGTTTCGATTAATAACCCGTTTTATTGCCTTGCTTGGATTTATAAACCGTAGGATTGCTTTTCCAGTTTCTTTATTGCCTGATATTTGCAGGTATAAAATATCCACACGCAGCAGTTTCAATTGAGAGAGTTTTGCATTCTTAGCAAGCAGGATTTCACATTACTTGTTGTATTGCCTGGTTTGGAAAGATAAGCAGTAGTTTATTGGTGCTTCATTGGCCTCCGTGTTGGCTGGTGTGTTGAGATATATTGTTTTCTGTATCCTGTGAGTGGTGCCACAAGACACAGTATTTTCATTTAGTTAAAAACAACTGCTGTTATTAGACTGCTGTAGAGATATTGTTTGACTTCAGTTTCACAAATCCTGCAGAGGCAAAATCAGATCTTCACATTGGGCCTAATTTTGTGGTGGTGCAAAAACCAGAGCAAGCAGCACTCTGACAGTGATTTATTTGCTGACCTTGAAATTAGCTTTGTGCGTGTGTGTGTGTGCACAGGTGGGCGGAGGGGCACAAACAAATGGGAGGGTCACTCAAAAGGTTATGGTTGCAGAGGATTTCACTGTATTTTGAATACACTTTGGTTTTGGACTGCTGGTCAGACAAAACAAGCAAACGTGAAAATGTTACCTTCGGTTCTTCAATATTTTGTAGACTAAACAGTTAATTGATTCTGTCTTATCAATTAACTAAACAGTTAATTGATAAGACAGAATCAACAGCTACACTAGCAGTTTTGTGACGCTGTACTTAGATGTGTTGATCTACTGTAAATGGTAACGTCAGCATACCAATATACTCACAATCACAATGCGTACAAGCTGAAGTTAAACAGATATAATGTTCACCTAAGTGTGAACCAATTATGAAGTCACCCATTTGTTTTGTGGACTACTGCTTTTAAGCCTCCAAAATGGCATTATGGGGGTTGCCATCTTGTTTTTTTAACCAGACATGAGCATGGGGCTGGTGGGTGACTTGGCGCTGCTTGGTTTTGGCTCAGAAATAATGGTGGCTATTCATATTACAAATAAAGAGTGCACTAAAGTATGTTTCTGAACAAAATATGTTTTTGAACATTTTAGTCATAAAATAGGCAATGCAGTAACAGAATATTGATCCCAATTTGATCAGCACTGCCGAGTTTGACGATTTGATCTGAGTTTTGGGAGACTCTGCTGGAAACTAGAAACACAATTGCTTCCGAATGGTTGTGATCTTTCTAGTATCACAGCTAAATAGTACACCGAAATATGTTTCTGAAGAGATTTTAAGTGAGAAATAGTTTGATATGAAAACACTGTATAAGGTTGTCGAAGTGGTAATCCAAACGTCATATTGCATTGACATGTATTCAATCTTGAGTTTTGTATCTCCCAAAAAGGCTTAGCTTAAATGGTGATTTTAAAAAAGTTTGTTGCATCCCTACTGTAGTCTTTGATCATTAATTCCATCTGGAGTGTGTTTTATTGCATAATATCCCATTTTTCACCACTGCTCCTCCCCCTCAGAGCAGAGGCTGTATTGTCTGATATGTGATTCAAATTCTCTCTGTTCCAGAGTTTTCTTCTGCCAACTCTCCGATTTTGAGTTTATTCTCTCTTTTTACACTTCTCTGGGCCTGCAGGTCGAGGTTCTTTGTATTTTGAGTCACGCACTTTGCCTTTGATGATTGCTTTGATCTCCATTTCACTAATTGTTTTTCCATTCACTCTCATACTGTATGCTTAGTCAGTGTGCTCTCACAGTAGGATCTCTCGTTTAGAGAGACGGTAATCGTCTTGTTAGAGCCGAGCTTGGATATAGGAGGTTGAAATTCCCACTGATCTTGAAGGTCTCACTGATAGCATTGCTCATTTGGTCAGAGGTGGAGTTTATCTGCTTTTGGACTCTTTGATCTTTGCTTTAATCTTTACTCCACAGAACCCTCAATGTGCTTTTTAAAAATGATCTTACCTTCTCAGACGTGATTCCTGTACGAACTTCGGCCTTCACTTTGTCGTCCTTGTTTGAGCTGAAGCTGCACTGCAGGATATGTGGTTGAAACACTTGCTAAGCAGGCCTAATTATACAGCTGTTAAGTTTATATAGCTGTTCAAAGTTTGCAGATTCATAGTGCCACTTGAGTAAGTGAAAAGTAGACAGTATCATCAGATACCAAGAAACCAACTTCTTACAACCCCAATTCCAAAAAGTTGGGACACTGTATAAAAAGGTGAATAAAAGCAGAATGTAATTATTTGCAAATACTTTTCAACCTATATTCAGTCAAATACGGTACAAAGATATTTAATGTTCAAACTGATACTGATGATCTGGACGCCTATACAGCACACTGTGTTTCGCATGAATGGATGGGTACGGACACTTGGTATTAAACGGGCCCTGGAGCATTGATGAGGTCCAACATTTAAGGTTTGGTGTAATTTATTATCACACAGCTGCAGGGCAGCATCTCTGCTCCCTTCTCTGTCTGTGTCACTGCAGCTCCTCCACATACTCACAGACCGAGGTCAGTACACAGCAGAGTGGAGAGGCCACCAGTGGAGACAGTGAAATGAAACAGGTGTTACTCTCGTAACTGTAAGTGCAATAAAACCTTAGCGAGTAAAGAGGCAATACTTTATCAATACACTTGATCAACAAGCACAAACATGTAAGCATGAAGCCAGCCATATTTTAATTTGCTCTGTCCGCAGTCTCTTATCCACCACCGCTGTTTTACAAAGCACAGCGCATTAGCTTGGCTAATAGCAAATTGAAAGTCTGAGTTTAACAGTTAGACAACATACAGACAACATACAGTTTGCCACATATGTTCAAATTTGTCTAATTGTTGTAAACTTCCTGCTGGATGAGACAAAGAGCCCCAGTGAATCACATCAGCATCAGTTGCAGTTGCAGTTTATTTAAACATACTACAAAGGTTGTTTACTGGTTATAAAACTGTCTCAGTTTATTACCGATGCCTCTATATGACCTACATAAGCAAGTGAGATCATCAGCGAGAAGATTGGCTATGTCTAATGTAGTCATTCTTATTGGCTCAGACATGAGGTTTACTGCTTATTTTGTAACACATGAAAAACACCACATGAAGGTTAGCAAGCATGATTTTCACTGGAGGAGGTCTTTAAATGATTATTCATGTCTTGCTTATACCCACTCTGATAGACCCATAGGGGGATTTGAATTGTGCTCCCTGTTTTGGCTTACAGTTCCTCTTGGCTAATCCAGGGGGCTTCTTGAGAATCGTCAGTGCCAAGCATAACTGTATTTCCACTCATTTACAGTGTGTGACTTATATCACAGCAGAGAAAGGGGCCAAGCAGTGGTGTATTGGTGTGAAAAGCAGCTGCTGAGGAAGTTGTCAGCTTCGAAGGCTGACGTAGTGTGACGAAGTGCCAGCATGTCTGAACTCTGAGGACAAAAACTGTTTCAATCTGTGATCTTTGCAGAAATGACAAGTTGTCAAGTTTGAAGTCTTGCTGTGCCATCTCATGTGAGGGCTCAGTATACGTGTGCGCAAAGGTGGACGTGTATTTTTCATATTGTTTCACTGTCTTCAGGTTTGTAGCTATTATGAAAAAAAAAAATGTGAGAAACTGCACATGATGTGCTGGAAAAGTGATTGAAATGGAAGAAAGTCTGCCTTTCTACTGCACACAGACAGACATCTGACCAGACGCATTGTCAGACAGTACTTCAGCAAGGCTGTCAACAGCTCGAATGATGCTATACAGACCTAAAGACAGCCGATGAAACTTATGTCCCTGATTCGGTTTTCTACCTCTAAGCTTGTTGCCTCATCGTTGTTTCATTGTTGTGTCATTTCATCAGAACAATGTTGACAGTTTGGAGCTTCTGGGGGAGCAGAGGCGACATGTGGATCTGCTGTGAATGACAGGAGGAGGAGAAATGAAAAACTAGACAGAAATAAAACATACAGACTTGTCGACACAAAGACATGAAAGAAAGTTGGGACAAAGAGGCCAGATATCTTTGTTCTTAGAGTGCCAGATTTAATTCCTTCATGCTTTGATGCAGATTGCTTGCAGTATTAGCAAGTAACAAAATGAACACCATGCATTGTTTATATGTTTGCAGGAGGCACAGCGTCCAGGCAGAAGGGTTTCCGGGGCTGCATTCGCTCTCTGCAGCTGAACGGTGTCACTCTGGACCTGGAGGAGAGGGCGAGGATCACACCTGGGGTTCAACCCGGCTGCCCGGGTCACTGCAGCAGCTACGGCTCGTTCTGCCAGAACCAGGGCCGCTGTGTGGAGAGAGCCAACGGCTTCCACTGTGACTGTGGCCTGTCGGCATACACTGGAGTCTTCTGCCACACAGGTACACACATGTGCAAAACAAACTGTAGAGGGGAAGGCAAGCCATACTGTCAAACTGACCCGTGCCTACATGTTAGTCAAGGTTTCCTTTCGCTGGAGAAAATGTAATTTTGAGGTTTTCAGTATTAAAAAAAATCTATTTGAAATAAAAATAACTAAAAATATCACTTTTTTATTGTGGGTTTTTTCACAGAGATCCTCACAGCTGCAAATCCATACACGCTGATGGATTTAAAAGTTAAGCTTAAGGCTGTCCTGTGCTGTTGTCGTTCAAACAAACAAAACTTCTGTTTACATGCAGTGACTTCTTTTTCACAGCCTTTATTAGCCATTTCCTTTGTTTAACCTCAACTAGTTGACTGCATTCCAGTACAGCAAGTCGGAAAACAATGCATTCTGTGATATTTCATGTATATAAACACTAACAATATGTCTGCAGACAGCACTGTGTGTAGGGCTGATTTAATGAGACTCAAGTGCTAATAAACAGCTTTAACTTGTGTTGATGTGCGGAGCAGCCATATTGGATTTGGTCGGGGTTGGAGAAGTTCCTCTGACTTTCCAACTTGGAAGTTCAACGTCAGGGTGCGTTAAAACTGATATTTCCAACTGAGAACTCATAAATTCAGTTCAAATGGATGGTACCATTATACATAGTGTATTATAATGCTAACAGTAGATGGCCCCTGACGGGCAGGAGTACCTGCCTCGGTCCCTTGGACCACCTCGTAGACCACCTATAGTGTACCAGTGCCCTTGGTACACTATATTCAGAATATTTTTACTGCTTTACTTTGCCATCAGAAAGCCTTTTCTGATGGGGAACAGCTGTTGTTCTCCAAAGCCACCAGGTTCTTTTGACAAAAACAATTATTTTAGCTTGCAGAACACAGGTGTTACTCGTCTACCACTGCATTGTTCTGTTTGTGTTATTGTGTGACATTGGTTGTTTTTTTTAGTTCATTCACCAATTTCTATGGACAAAATTGTCCCAGTCTTTATAAAGCTGAAGCCATTAAAAAGATACATTATAGCATATATTCTGCTTGACCTCTTTTGGAGGACAATCAAAGTGTTGCCACAGGAAATTGTCTGAGCAGAGTCCTTGACTCTGCAGAAGAACCCTGGCTGTCTGTGTCTGCATAAAGAAGACGTCTAGTGAGTCTTTCAGTATATATAGGCAGTTATTTCTGTAGGACTCTAATAGGATATATTCTCATAAAACACTTTTCAAAACTAACAGAATATAAATACAAACAAAAATAAACATGAGATAAGAAGAGATGGAGACTGTTGTTCGGAACATCCATGTGTGGGTGTTCTTTTGCTGCTGTTTAAAGGTTAAGAATCCATATAATTCCACTGAACCTTTTACTGCACTTAACACTCATCAAGAGGTACTTAGCTACCATGTGACATCAAAGGTTTCATGCAAATAGCGTCTGTTTGATGTGTTGGGGTCTATTTAAGTCATTCGTTTGATGTTAAATTCATTGCACTAATAATGCGTCATCACATTTAAACTTTTTGTCTCAGTTCAAGAGATGAGAGGACTCTCTTTGCCCTCTCCTAACAGCCACTGGTATCTCCTGTACTTATCTGCATCTACGTCAGCAGGCCACGGCACAGAAAGGGAATTTTAATTGCCTTGATCCATTTGTGAAACGCTGTATGGATATAACTGTGTTTAAAGTAGTCTGAATTGAACTTGTTAAACATTGTTTTCTGTTACAGCTTTGTGTCGCAATCTCAGATGCTTAGGTGCTGTAAACATCTTATTGAGCTAAATAACCCTGAGCAATTCATTATGATATTGAAAGTGTAAAAGTGACTGTAAATACACAAAATGTGCTCTGCCCAGGGAAACAATTATTCTCTTCCTGGTGATACTGAAAGATTATTCGACTGGAGGCAAAACAAGAGATGTTGCAAATTGAAATAAATGGTGTTCATGCGGGATAAAAAGTCAATACATTCCACTTCCAAGAAATCTATCAATAAAGCTAAAGTAATAAACAATGGAAAAAAATGCTGCTGTGCTTGGGCTAAGAATCACAGCAGCATTTTAATCCTGCTGAGTGTCGATTTTGTTCTGAAACTATTCCTAATATTTAGAATTACAGCAGTTAAACACAATATTATGAACATTGATCCAACATATGCAATAAAAATAGTCTTGGTGAAGCTTTCAGTGTTCAGTTTTGTTGTGATTTTGTCAGATAGGCATTGATTTAAAATGGTGAGAGCTATAAGGCTCTTGTTTTGGATTGCATAGTTGTATTCATGAAATTTTTCCCTCTCTATTGTAGTAATGTTAGTCTTGCATAGACAGAACTATCTCCACACTTTGTTTTCATGCTGCACCAGGTTTGAAGAAAGATCTGGCTGAACACATCGTCCCTCTGGAATAGGGGTTAAAACACTGCCTTGTCTGTATTTCTTTAAATTGCAATTGTCTTGGGTGGCACTAAGCCCAGGGTGCAGCGACAATGTCCCTGCAAAATAGTTTCAGGGGGTACCTTGTTTTGGTGGAACATTTGCATGTGGGGAGGAGAGCCCTGGCATTAAAATGGCTAAATCTAAGGTGCCCCAGTAGCTCACTTGGTATAGCGTGTATCGCATTTACCAAGGCTCAGTCCTCAGCAGCAGTGATATATTGATTATATTTGTTACATTCAAGTATGGATTAATGCGTGATACACAGATATACAGATGGCCATATCAGCATATTCTTTTCAGAATACTCTTTTTTTCAGTTTTCAGTGTTTCCACTGGTCGCTGCTGAGGCGCAGTAACTTTACTTCACTCAGCCATTAAGTGTGTCAGTCAGCTCAAATCGCAGTATGATAGTAAATGAAAGGCCCGATGTGCATATTTTAACCCAAACCATGATTTTTTGCTGAACCTAAGTAATTTTTGTGCTTTTATTCTTCAAGTCTTCTTTAAGCCCAGACGTTGCATACTTATCATTGCTTACTTGACTGTGGAGCCCTGCATGTGCAAAAGAGGTGCACCTTCAGTCTCATAGTGTGAGGCGTAGGGCCGCTGGCCAAGCTGTCATATTGGGTTTGGGAGTGAGAGCATGTTGGGTCTGAAATCCTAAGTCATTATGAATAAGAGGGTGTAAAATACCTAAAATGTAAATGTAGAGATAATGTAGAAACAAGAAAGAAAAGGTACTGCGGTCTACCTTGATTAATTAAACAATAGCAATAGTCTGCCATTAATGCTCTGAAAACATCAAAAAGCTTCAATATACCTTTAAAGGACCAAGAGGTTTGAATATGTTAGCCTTCTGCATGAGTCACTGGCCAAAAATAAAAGCTTTATGATTCTGTTTTTTCAGTCTGACTTTCTATCTTTGATGTTTGTTTTGCCAGAGTGGCCCCATTGTTTTCAAAGCACACCATGCTTTGATATATCTTGTGAAACCATCTTTCATTTTTCCTTTCCAATTCTAATATTGCCAAATGAAATTCCACACTATAACCTCTGTCTCTGCGTCCATGTCTCTTTCTACAGAGGTGTCGGCCAGCTTCAAGTCCGGGACGTCCGTCAGTTACACCTTTAAGGAGCCGTACGAGTTGAGCAGGAACAGCAGCGCTCTGCCGTCCTCTATTTACTCCGACATGACCCTGAGAGGAGAGAACATCTCGCTGAGCTTCAGGACGCACCAGAGTCCGGCCGTGCTGCTCTACGTCAGCTCCTACTACAGAGAGTATTTGGCCCTGCTCATCAATAAGCACGGTGAGGAGGCTTTTATTTTGAAGGATTTCATTTGTTTGGCTGTTGCTCAGACAATAAGATTACAGTATTAGGGGTATCACTTTTTATAAAGCCTATTAAACACCCTCAAGTCATTCAGATTTAAGGGTGAATGTTATTTATTAAAAGCAGCATAAGCGTCTTTTTCAGTTTTCCTCCTTCTCACTTGCTGTCTTATTTCACCCTCTTTAACACCTTTTCCCAAATTCTTACTCCTCTATCCCTCCCCTTCCAGTAAATTACATCTTCTCTGCTTTCATGGTTCTCTCACTCCCCTCTTTTATATTATTCTGTCCACATTTTCAAACCTAAAATCAAAAATCTTGTCAAGACTTTTCCTTTCTGACATCTCCCTCCCTCAACTTTTTTTTCAATTACTTTTTCCTCCTCCAGGCCTCACCTCTTACGTCTCCTCCCCTCGTCCTCTCTTACCCTCTCTCATACCTGTTATCTTCTTCTGATATCGACCTCTCCTCTTTTCCTTCTCCTTCCTCTCTCCCTCCTTGTCCTCATCCTCTGCTGTGCTCTGCAGCTTTACCAGATCTATCAGGATCTGTCAGATCTTTCCTCTCTCTAGATTCACCCCGTCAGCCTCTGCTGCCTTTTAATCCGTCCAGCCGGGCCAGCCATTATGTTTTGTCTCAGGCTGGAGAAAAAAAATGTTCTGTGGTCTTATCACTGAGACCTGATGAGTGATGCTGAGGGAATAAAAGTTTGGGGGGCTGCTAATGGGTGGCAGGTCAGTGTGCTGCTGAATAGAGTGGCAGAAAACTTGCTGATGTGTTTTATAAACTTGTGTGTGAAATAATTATGTCACAAGTTTGGCTTTTAAGAGTAGTAGGAGGCACTTTGAATGTGAAATTACACTTTCAGCATTCATGAATCTAATAAAATCAGCACTTTGCCACTAGATTAGCTGTAAATGGATTTTTTTGGTTGTTAATGAGTTAGAAAAAGCTGATGGACAGCAGGGCATTAAAGTTTCATACTGACTGTAGTCAGGTAGATGCACTTTTACTGAAGTGTCCAATTAAATCCCTCAGAAATTTCTGAGATTTCTTTCCCCCCCTCTTCTGCAGTTACATGTCCTCAGCCAAAACAGAAATTTCTTGTCAATCGCTTAAGGCCTGGTTTCAGAAACAACAGCTGATTAGATGAGCTTTTACACCAAATAATTATTCCTTCTTGGTAAAGGAGAAATTTGTAATATATCATGTCAGTTTATGATTTATTCCAGTAAATATCTCAGAGATCAAGAAAACATGTTAAGTTGAAATACTTGTTTCCCTGTTTCAGGTTAAATAGTTCAAATTAATGCTGAATGTTTTCTGAATGAGTTAGTGTCTGTTTCTGAGTCATAATAAATCATTAATAATCTTTTAGAAGGAGCAGATGTTTATAACAGTTAAATTGAGCAATATGTAAATGGAGTCTGGCTGGCAGTGAGACATGCAGCCACTAAATTCAATCCAGATTTTCAGAGCAGTAGGCTTTTGTTTTCAGGATAACAGGCTTAGCTTTATATCAACAGACAACTGACAGTTGTCAGCTGATTAAGTTACAGTGGAGGACCTGCCATCGCTTGTTATTGCCAATTTTAGATGTTGAGTGAGTCCTGTGCTTCTGTGGAGCTTTCCCTGATTCTGAGGAAAAAGGGGACAGGGGGAAACAACTCACTTTGACTTAGGATTTCAGTCTATTTAATTTAGAGTCAATGCTCCAAGTTGCTATTTGGACTGCTGTACTCATTTTTGAACATGCAATTGCTACATATTGCCTCTTTGATAGAGCTTTGTAATTAAAAGAACATAATCATGAAATGTTCTTTATGGGATCAATTGCTATACTTGAAAAGTATAATGAATGTTAATGTGTATGCATTTGAAGGACAAAGTATTATCTCAATCTTAAAATCCCAAAGACATCACGGGGCTTTTATTAAATCTTTTCTTAATCCCCCTAATATTAGCGAAATTGATTAGATTTGGAGTTGTGTTATTGATAGGGAATTAACTGCTAATCCTCTTAATATGGAAAGCTTTATTGACTCAGATACTCATCATTCAGACTCATCACTGAAGTGAAAAATACATCCTTAAAAAAGATTAGCAAAGACGACCTGGATGTTTACATCAGGAGAAAAAGTTTAAATTGGAAAAACTTTGTTTGTGTGTGTGTGTCTGTGAAGATAAGCTGGAGGTGAGATACAAGCTGGACAGCAGCAGAGAGGCTGAAGTGTTGAGAAGCAGAGTGAGGAGCCTGGCCAACGGACAACTACACACTGTTACCATCAGGAGACTGTCTGACTCTGTGTCTGTGCAGGTAACAATACATTCACACAGCCACAATAACACACACCACACTGTTATTATTTATACCATGTATCTATTGATACAGAGAGTTGAATGTTATGGATGTATTTTGGGAGACTGGCCTTAAATTATAGAGGTATATATTTGCCAGTTATCATTTGAGAGAGCGCAGGCACAGATTTGTAAGAGCAGAATTAGATTTTGTGCACACATTTGAAGAGTTGTCCTGTTAGACTTCTAATTTCAAAATAAGAGTTGTAACATTTTTAACCAGTGAATGGAGACAGGAATAATATGTTCGGTAGGATTTCCATTGGGCTGTCACTGTGCAGACTTTTGAAAAGCTTTGGGCGGCTGTGGCTAAGAAGATGGAGCGGGTCGTCCTCTGATCACAGGGTCGGTGGTTCGATCTCCACTTCCACATTCAATCAAAAAAATCAAAGTCTAATGCACAAAAGGATACTTTGGTTTACACTATTTTCTTAACAGAGTACATTAAAAACAAGAAGGGAGTGAACTATGTGTTTTGCATTTTGCTTCATCAGATTTGTTCTGTGCTTGTTTGCCATCAGGTGAACCTTTAAATAATCAGGTCCTAATCAGCAGAGAATCCACATTCTCTGATACAAATGCACTTGGAAAATCAACAATGACAGGTAATCACAACTACAATTGTACAGTCCAAAATTAAATAAATATTATATCCGATAATTATTGTCAGTACAAATTCTGGCTATTCCAATTCTCAATTACTACAGAGGATGATCAGAATACACACATTTCCACAAGATACCTTAGAACAAAAGTCCGCCTCCACATGTCAAAGTGTCAAAGACACTGAACCCTCTATTGCTCCCAGAACTGTAAAGCTCTTTGCATAAAAGCACTATATAATTGTAGCAATGTACCATTCAAAACCCTCAAGACAAGATGTGACCACCTTCTGTTGCAGGTGTTACAGTTTTGTCAGAAATGGTAACCAATCTCAAGTGCTCAGAACAGGCAAAATAACTGGAGAAGAAAAGAGAGAGCAGAGAGCAGACTCAGAAACAAGAGCACACAGAGGGGAAATGCCCTCCCAAAGGAAACTCTGCTTTGTAAAATCTGGCATTAAAAAGCTCATGTCAGTTTCCACCTAGTTTCAAGACAAAAAATAAAAAAAACATCCATTTCATAATCCAGTTGTCCATCCATAAGCTCAGTATATTCCAAAGATTCTGCTTTGAAATATGCTAAATATACACCTTACTTTTCAACACTGAGCAAACTAGTTTTGTGCAACAAACTTTAACATCAAGCCACACCAGTGACAAATGAAAACTGTGTATTCTGCCATATTTTGGCATAGATTTCCATTCTCATTGACATGTTTTGCAAGCTGAACAAGACCACCGTTGTTGAAGATTTTTACTACCAGATTTTAACAACCACCCTCCATGTCTACAGCTGATGATATATCTTTTTCCATAACTTTTTACTTTACGTATAATTTAAGGGAACAAACAGAGTTGCGTCTCTACAGGACTGTGTTGTTAATAAAGCTCCAGTGATGGCAGCAGATCTACGGCAGGGCAGCAAGGACAAACTTCACATTAGAAGAGCTTCAGATGAAATATGAAGCATCTTAATCGTATCTGGATCTACTGAATGTCTTATCTTGTTAACAATAGCCTGGGATGATGCATGAGGTAAACTTCATCTAACCAGCAGCCTGAATGTCTGTATAATTATAAACACACTGACATGAAATACAAGGTGACCTCATCTTGCATGGGTGCAGCCTCTTGACTCACCATGTTGTGAGGCTCCAGTGAAATATGAGCTGCATCTCATCCTGCCCGTTTCCATCACCTTGAATCATTATATCATTAACAACATACTCCGGGGACATCAGGTGAACTTCAACGAGAGTTTCAGCACGCCATGTCCTGATGGCCAGCAGCCTACAGTCTCCACACTGGTCTCACAAGTGGGAAGGATCATATCCTCTCCCCTGAGCAGATGTCCCAATGAAAAATGACTCACTGAAGCCTAAATGTCTCTGGGCTACCAAGACATGGTGTCTTCTGTTTTCATACGGTTATCAGAGTGTCCAGTGTTCTTCCTCCAGGGGTTTCCTGTTGATCTCATAGCATGCTCCAGTTAGTCCACTCTGTTCGGACACCCAAGGAGAAACACTCAAGGTTCTGATATGTGGAAACTGAAATAAGTCACATCAAGTGAAAGCAAAGAAAACTTTACCTGGAGCTTAGTGCAGCTCTCAAATTGAACATGTGAGCTTGTGGTTATGACATGGGTGGTCGTGTGCACGATATGCTTGGCGTTCAAGCGAGAACACTGCTGCTAATCAGCAACAACATGGCAAGACTGTTGGTGTCTAGAAGCCACCGAGGCTAACAATTTTGCAAGCTTGCAAGGCGATATAGTTTTGCAGGAAATGCAGAGACATGATTAAAAGATGAGGCGGTTGGGAATATCAACATTAACCTCAGACATAAACCAAGAAGAAAAACACTATACCATTCACTGAAAAATGAGCCTCCACAGCCATTTCTGAAAAAGTCGGCAAACATGTCAAAACTCTCAGAAAATTTCCACTTCAGAGGTTGTGAATACCTCAAGAAAGGGACACAAACCCATTTGAAGGCAGCACATATTTTAATATCAGCAGAACAAGATTGTAACCACTTCCGCTGCCCTTTTGTGTTATTTTATTTATTTTGTTAGTTTTTACTTGCAGTCATTTATAGGTTTATGTGTTGTTTAGGTTTTCATGTTTAATATAGAGATTAGTTTGTGCACGAGTTCAAACTGATTTCAAACTTATGAGGAACCCCAGCTCTGTAATATTTCAAATTCTCTGCTCTCTACCTGTTCTCTGCCCATTCATTAGAGGAGTCAAATAACCTCAGGCTAAATGCAATTTTTAGCCATGCTAGTGGCATGGCTTTAGGCATGGAAATACAGCTCTGTTGGAGCATGTCCAGCCACCACTTTGGTTCAGACTGAAACAACAAATACTGGATGGATTGCCATGAAAACTTGTACAGTTCCAAGAGATATACTTTTGATATTAGTGATCCTCTCTAGCACCACCAGCAGGTTGATACTCGTGGTTTGTTGTAAAATGTCTTAACAACTATTGAATGGATTGCCATGAAATTTAATTCAGATATTCATGTCCACTTGGGATAATGATCAAATACCTGCAAAACGAATAACATTGCCTTCAGCTTCAACTGTACTTTGTGTTTTTCTTTGTAACATTTGCTACTTATCAAGTGCTGGCCTGCTTAACATGCTAAACAAGCCTGGAAACCAGACAAATCTACTGAGCTTTGGCAGATATGCGTTCCAGTCCTTCCAATGAAATAGAATTCCACCCGCCTTGGATCCAATTGGGCCAATCATAAGGCACACTTTATACGTTTCACTGCTCTGATTGGTTCTAGGTCTGTCCATAAAGTACAGTGCCTCAGGGTCAAACTGTCAAACCAGACAGCACTGATCAAATATAAATCAAGTTTATGTTACGGCAATGTCTTTTCATGCCCTAATTGTTTTCATAAACATATTTACTGTTTTAACTGTACTATGAGATATGACCAGGTTGCTGTTATTTCGTGTCATGGATGAACACAGACCAAGCACTGTTACATCACATGTTTCATTGCTCTGATTGGTTATAGGTCACATTTTGTTGCTTTGATTGGTTGTAGGTCTATCCAATTGCTTCCATAAGCATCTTCTTGAAGGTCTTCACGTGATGATAATTGGAAATGGAAAATTAACTGAGAGGTTCAAGGCTAATGCTACATTAAGGTGATGAAGATGTTTAACAGTATACCTGCTGTTATACATCAGCACTGTCACTGTCTATTTTAGCGTAAATCATGGCTGTGCCAAAGTAAAGCTTTACAGAACCACTAGCAATGGTTGTTAAGGTTCATTTATGCCCCCTTTTTGAACAAAAATAGATACGTCCCTTTCAAAGGATGGAGGAGGTTGTAATAATCTATGTTCTTTAATGTTCTTTTCACCAACTAATTGATGCCAAACATCATTTCCAGTACTTTTTAATACTTCTTTGTCCGGTCCTGTTGTCATGTCTTACTTTAACTATTAGCTACATTGCTACATTGCCCCCCATGACTACCGGTGGTACCGCTCCATTTCATCTCTATTTGTAAGCTTGTAAAAACGTGCAGAAATAAGGACAAAATGAGTCTTGTTTTAACTTGAGTTAAGAGGGAACAGATGAAGACTCTGCACATATTTGCCCTAATGTGCACCACCCAGAAGCAAACCCTCGTTTACTGAAGTCCCACTCAGGTGACTTAAAAGTAATTGTTAACACATCCATGCAAGACCTAAATTTAGGGGTTCTAATCGGAGACTATCACATGTCACTGCTAAACCGCAGAATTAAATGACATAATATACATCAGTAGATTGAAATAGTCTTTTTCACTCTTCTTGCCACTCTGTATGTAATTAGGTTTTTAAAAAACATCTTCATTTAAGTGTATGACCCTAACAGAGCAGTATTTTAACCACAGTTTCAAGTCAAGTAAGACCTCAGTGAAGTACTTAGTATTTAAAACTCCCACTTAAGAAGTCAAATGGGGCTAAAAGTAAAATATCAGATCAAAATTAAGTACCTCTTCAAGCTTTGATGATAAATTGCCTTTAAATGCTGAAGTTAAGTTTTGAACTTTCATTTTGGCTTTGACGAGCTTTCCTCTCCACAGCCACATGGTGAGTCTCTGTAGAGAAACCTTCATTAAAATAATCTCCAGTGGAGAATCTCACCCTGAGTGACTGAATATTTGTCGCTGAAAGTATGGACTCTGTCGCTCATGTCTCCCACTG
Organism: Lutjanus campechanus; assembly: GCA_027495735.1. Lineage (NCBI taxonomy): Eukaryota > Metazoa > Chordata > Actinopteri > Lutjaniformes > Lutjanidae > Lutjanus > Lutjanus campechanus. The sequence goes on along the minus strand of JAJHUR010109847.1, from coordinate 4,607 downwards.
AGCTGGTGAGATGAAACATAAAGGCAAAGCTGAACGCTGTTCTAAAAATTCTACTCTAAATGAATGGAGAATTCAGAGATCGCCACAGGTTTTGACTTCTAAATAATGAATAAAATAAAAAAAAAAAAATAAGGGCACAAAAGTCAAACTTATTATTTTAGTCATTTTAAAGTTACTGTTTTTATTTAATTGGTCTAGTGAGCCAACAAAAAGTTTTGCCTGCAGGTAATAAGAGAAATATGTTGGTTGTTTCAGATTGACCAAAATGCGAGAGAGGACTTCAACCTGACATCTGATGGAGAATTCAACGCCATCAAGTCGCTGGTGTTGGGCAAAGTGCATGGTAAGTGAAGAGGGCAGTAAAAGCAGAGACAAGGTCTGTTCAGTTAGAGCACACTTTGACTTAAACTAATTTCAGCAGCAGTTCTGAGATATTTGGCCTCATCCAACACTCAGCATGTGCTTTCTTAATCTACAGAAACAAATGTAGCAAAAGCTGTTTGTACTAAGATGAAAATAAAGAACACTTTATCATACTGAGTGCTACAGTAAGTAGTGCTGAGTCAAGATTTAAGCAAAACTACTTCAGCAGAAGTTGGATTCAGCCACATGATGTGTAAGTTCTTTTGTTACACTTTAAACTCAGGTTCACATCTAGAACCACATGTTATGAGCAGGTGTAGAACTGATGTTTGGACTATTTAAGTACGCACTAAAAGTGACCAGTTTGTTTTCTCCTATTGGACTGACTTTTGGATAAATTGAATACTTCAGACTGCCCAAATAGTCTTTCCTCAAAGAACCAGTTTAGTGGCATCTAGCAGTGAGCTTGCGTATTGCAAACACCTCATCTCACACTTCCCTTCTTAGCTTGAAGAACCTAAAAAATAAATAAATAAATAATGGAGGCCCTCTTTAGAGCCAATGTTTGGTTTGTCCATTCTGGGCTACTGTAGAAAGATGATGGTTTAATATGGTGACCTGCATGGAAGAGGACTTGCACCCTTTGTAGACATAAACAGCTCATTATAAGGCAAAAAATATTTTCAGGTGATTGTACACTAATGAAACGATACTTATTAATATTATATTATAGGAGTAAAGAGAGCAGTTAACTTGAAAAGTTAAAGCTGTGATAGGCCACATATTTTTGTCATCATCGAGAAATACTTCCATTATAACCTTTCAGCATGCTGCTCCTGCAGGAAAAGTCATTATTCCAGCATTGGCTACTACTGCTTAAAGTACAAAGTAACTCAGAAAAGGAATACAAAATTTTATAGAAAGAAAGAGAGTCTTGCTAATGAGCAACAAGCTCTGCCCAGGAGTGTGTCAGCTCATTCGGTTGCCTTTGACTTTACATTCAGTTGCGTTCATTTGCGTGTATCGTGGGGCTTTTGCCAACTGTTGTGTGGAGATGCTGCCAAAGAGCCAAAGAGTCCATTTTATAGCTATCCAGAATAGTGCTGGAGGATATGACCTAAAATCTATATCATAATAAATTGTCAGTCCCAACAGTGTAATTCACTTTTACACCACTGTCATAAATACAAATCGCGCTTTCACAATGTACACATGCATTTGTTGACAAGCTGAGCCAAACATCAAACAAGTGCAACAACATAAGACTAATTACTTACTAGTCAAACAGCAAGAAAGCTGTCTTGCAGACTGTTTTTTCCTCAAAGCTCTGGGGAACAACAAAAAGCCAGTTCAAGATTTATTCTTGCACAGTCACTCATTTTCTTGTCTTAGCTTCCTTTGTCAGTGTCCTCTTTGACCTCTTCACCTCTGCCATGATGTCTGTACTGGCAATACCAATACCATATCTTCTTCTTATTGCAAGCAGAAGACTCACAGCTGGTGGTGTGTGACGTAGTGCTGTAAAGCATCACGCACTTCTCGCCGGAGATTGTATTCAAAGTTATATAGTGTAAGAACAGGTATTTGGGGTGCAGAGTGGGAATGAAAGAGGCGCTGTATACCTATTACCAGTCGTTTCTTGTTCAGCCCAAACCCAGGAAGTCAGAGTTTAGTCAAAGCTCTCTCTGCTTTCACACAGTCTTCTCCTCAGTCCTGAACAGAAGTGGACAGCAGTCTGTTTAATGGTCATTTTATTGCAAAGCATCACCAACCCAGGTTTAGTGCCATGTTTTATCCATTTAGCTGTGTAGTCCTGGACAGGGACCTGTAACAGAGTCGGGTTGAGACAGTAATTGGCTCCGTCATGGCTCCATCAGAGACGGACTGAGATGTAAGCTGTTAATAACATGAGGGGCTGAGAGGCTGCGGGCTGCAGTCACAGCTCTCTGATAAGACCGACACACAGAAACCACTCTGTCAGTTTAAAGGGAAACACACTTGCTATTAGTTGTAAAACTTGAAGCTTGAATTTAAAATGACTTTAATCAACACTATCAAGCAATACCGTGTAGGAAGGTGATGTGTCTTGACAGTGTCTTTTTTCATTTCTGGCATTTAGTCGTTTCTTACTCAAGTGGCCCTTAACAAGAATCTTGAAAGAATACAGCAAGTTTCTTGTTGCCAGGCTGGCTTTATACGTTCAACATTTCACAGAACTAGTTGCTGTTTGCAAATTGCATGAAACATAGTAATTTCCATGCAACTTGACAGTTACACTCAGAAATTCAAAAATTGTCAAAGATTTAAAGTTTATGTAAAGGTAAAATGGAGTTTTTTAGTTGCTGAAAATGGCTCAGTGACATGCCGGAGCTGTGGTCCCCCAAACACTATATAAGCCCCATGAACCCACACACGCATGGCTCCACTTCCCCTACATACATACATACATACCATGCATTACACACATACATATAACATATAATTTTAGTCACCGGCTAACCACAAACTCATGTTTGTTAGTTGAGAGCGTTACCAACCTGAGATGAAGCCTCTGAGGATTCTGAAGCATCCAAAAAGCCATTGTCTGTTTCATTATATTGTTCATTTTGGCGATAAGCTGTTGTCACTTAAAATGAGTTGGAATGATATTACATCATAGTTTGATGTCATCATTCGGACACGTTGTCAGCGTTTTGATTGGCTGTTGCGTGAAACTGGTTTCACAAAATTGAGAGTTTTGCAAGTGTTGAGGCTGAGTTTCAGACAAGTTTCACGTGTGTTGCATAGGGCTTTACATCATGCAGCTCAATGGCAGTTTAGTTTCACCTGAGTTTCAGTCAACTAAAGTGACAAGAAAGTCCCACAGTGTTAAAGCCAGCCTTACATAGTTCTTGTGTGAGTGCTCAACATTTCAGTCGTCTATATGAAGTCCTTATCTTTCTTTTGATTAAATTCAACAGAGGCTTTTACTGTCTCAGACTGCAAATGATGTTTTTGGAGGGTTTTTACTTACACTTACTCAGTGTAATTACTTGCATGTTTAGGCATGAAATTGATCAAAATTTTAAAATAAACTGCATGAAAAATTGTCAACAGTTAATTTCAAAACATATTTGGTTCTTGGCCTTCAAACATCCATCTTTCAAAACCTAATTTAATATCCTGTTAAAAGCAATTAAATTTCATAAAATGAAATAAATATTTTGAGAGGCATAGCTATACTATAGCTTATGGAGTAACTGACACAAATTCTCTATACAATACAGGATCTTTTGTCATTTTGGATGTAAAGCTGCAGGGTGTGTAACCTAGCTCAGTGTATTTTAACCCTGTCATGTCAGCCTGTGACCGGTCCTCCCCTCTGTCAAACCAGCGGAGGCAGAGAGTCAGATCAAGATCAGGAAAGCAGCAGGAAAGTGGATTTTCTGTCGTTTCCTGCCAACCCTGTCATCCATCAGCCTAACTAATGGACCCGGAAGGAATACAGAGAGACAGGGAGGCTGAGAGAGGTGATGGAGTAAAGAGTGTGTCAGCTGAGACGAGCTTACAGGCTGCTGTAATGTTTCCTGCTGCTCTCATCAACATGCAGACGTGTTCCGGTAAAACCACAGTCACCTCTCAGTCATCTGAACAGACACTGATGCAGCCGTTTACAGCAGTGATGTTGGCTCTCACAGCTGCTGTTTACACTGCTGTGAAGGGGTGCAGGTGAATGATGAAGGGATTTAAGTCAATAAAGTGAACAGATAGTGGTGTGAGGTGTGCACATATGTCTTCAGGAGTGATAGATGCAGACTGAAAGCTGAGACATTGACAGTCTGTCTACTGTAATGAGGCTTGGGAGTGTGTGTGTGTGTGTGTCTGCGTGTGTTTGGCTTTATGATTGGATGGTGATGAGGATTATGGTTCTTGAGTTGATGTCAGTTTGTGTCCTGCTGCTGCTCTTAGCTGAGTAAATAGATATCTATATAAATATATAACGAGTATCTGCAACAGATAAACACTGTTGTACTCAGCATAAAGAATAAACGTTTATAGGTGCTGAATCACCTGTTAGTGTATGTCGTACCCATGGGCAGTGTTGTGCATGATGCTCTGTGCTGATGCTAGAAAATGTTTTAATACCTCTACACTGTAAAAGCAAACTTAAGAAAACTCAAAATTTCAAGGCAACTTAATTCTTATATATATTCATATATTCATATATTATATATATATATATTATATATATATATATATATATA